>UESW01004796.1:121168-404690 GCA_900491605.1 Calamus simplicifolius | reverse complement strand
TGAATTATATTGTGACATGAAGAATTGTTATGGATATTGGCTAAATTGTAAGTAGACGAATATTATGAATACATTGTTGTTATGTGATAAAATCTTACAATGTTTTTGTCAGAGCCACGAGATTGAAGATGGATGGTTGGGGTGATGAATCTTCTATTAAATAAATCAAGACCCATTATTTTTTTAACCCCAGCACTACTTATGTGTAGGGCTTGATGCCCAAACTTTATTATTGTGGTGTGTAAGGGTTTGTAACCCAAAACTTTTTGTACTCAGTGATGAATTTGGCTTGATTATATATTAATGGTGTTATGTGTTAAAAATTTATGACGCCTTGCGTGCCCGGCACGTGGCGAGTTGTCACCCTAGCCCGATATTTGGGTATGGGGCGTGACAGCTTTAGTGGTATCAGAGCCAGTTTATACGTCAAATCATAGCATAACAATCTATAAGCTATAAATGATTTGCATGCTTAAACATTCCACAAATACTCAAACATGCATTGTAAGTAAACCCACTGTTTATACTCTCAATGGTAGCTGTAAATGTGACCCACGGCCCTGCAATATCCCAATAGTGTACCAACAAGCATTCCCCTACTGAAAGGGTCCAGATACCAGGGTCACGTCATATCATAATCCACTAGAACACATACTCTATATGTGTGATGCCACCTCGAACCAAGCAGAACACATCCTCTAGATGTGTGATGCCACCTCATAGTAACTCAGAACACATCCTCTAGATGCGTGATGCCATCTCGAACCCAAGCAGAACACATCCTCTAGACGTATGAATGGCATAAACAGAACACATCCTCTAGACGTGTATGTGGCATAAATCATCAGAACACATCCTCTAGATATGTGTAGCATAAATCATCAGAACACATCCTCTAGATGTGTGTGTGGTATGACATGATAAAGGAGAACCGCGGCGACACATAACAGTACTTCACATCATGCACAAACATATCAATAACATCTTTATATTGCATAAACAGTAGATTATACTTACTTAACAATTGCATGTAAAATATCACATCAATGTAATAATAATTGCATCTCTCATGCATAGCATCCACATATGAAATCATTCTCAATCATAGCACATAAACAACAATGTACTCATCTACTTACAATTTAGCCATAAACAATTCTTCATGTCACAATATAATTTACAATTTAAATATTCATATAATGAATAAAATAATTTATTAAATACTGATAACTGGCTTACTTACCTTAGTACGCAATCCAACAGGTATATATATCAGCTAGTCAGATGTCTGAGCACCTACAGGATCATTTTACATAATTAATTTATTAGAAAAGAATATTAAAATGACCCTTAGAATTCTACCCAGACTAGTTCACTGGCCCAACTTTGGGCTCGAATATCTCCCACTATACACACCCAATTGGGGAAGTAAAAATACCCCAAGAAACTAGAATTAACCCAGATTCTAGCCATATAATTATTTTGCTAATCCCGACCCGTTACGGGGCCCAAAAACTAGCCCAAATCTCATTGTTGCACGGCCCAAAAGGCCTTGAACCGGCCGGCCCAGCCGGCCGGTTCAACCCAAAGCCATCCGATCCCCTGTTTCACCAAACAGGGGACGGGCATCTCGCCAGCGGCCAGGGCCGCCGCCGGCCAAATTGAGGATGGCTCGGCCGCCGGTGGCAAGGCCAGAGTCGGCCGCGCCACCAATCCCCTCCTCTCTCTCTCTCTCAATTTCTTCCTTTTTCTCTCTCACATCCGTGCGGCACGTCACTGTGCCGGCGGCACGGCCGGTGGAGGCGACAGGCCGAAGCTCAGGCCCGGCGAGGCGGCGAGCACGCCGCCGGGCCCGAACCAACCACCACCGCGCGAGAAGGGCCGATTGGCCCTCTCTCTCTTCTCTCTCTCCACCACCACCCCGCCGGACACCTCCCCGGTGCCGGCTGGGTCACTGGCCGAAGCTCAGGCCCAGCGAGGCGACGAGCACGCCGCCGGGCCTGAACCAAGAATCGGCCGGCCTCCCTCTCCTTCGCTCTCTTTCATCTCTCTCTGTCTCTCATGCTCTCTCTGTCTCTCATGCTCTCTCTCTCTCTCTCTTTAGAGGCCAGGGGATTACCTGATGGAAACGGACGCCAGGATGATGGAGGGAGTCTCCCTCCATCACATATTTAATCCCCTTGCGCAACGCTTCAGTTAAAGAGGGTCTGGAAAATGAAGCGCTTCGCTAAGAGTGAAGCGTCGCACAGCACAGGACCAAGTCCTGAACCTGGTTCACATGAACCGGGAACCGGGTACTACAACCCCAGTCATTAAGACCACCAACTTTCTAACTCGCACAGATTGACACAGCTAGGCCCACCTACTGTCTAGCCACGCCGTCGATGGGACTAGGCCCACTATCGACTGGCCTCGCCGATAGATGGGACCTAGCCCACCAACCGCCAGTTCCCCTTTTCGATGTGACAAATCCTACCGACCAGCCCAAATTCACGTAACCTCCATGTGTTCCGCAGACGTTCCTCTCCCATGGAACTTCACGTGGCTAATCCCCATGCAATGCCAAATGCCTATAAAAGAGTAAGTCAACTGGAGACCCAGGTATGTGAACACAAGTGCTCATCTACACTACCACCCCAGAAAAACTCCAACTCTCGGAGTTCTTTTTATCTCTAAGGAGCTCTCTCGAGCTCCCCTTTGGCTGTGACCTCGGTTGCTAACTTAGGCGTCGGGGGGTCCCTACCGAAGCTCCCTTCAGTTTTGGGACTTCTTGCAGGTCATCTCGCTTGGCGAGGACCCCATCAGCAAGAGGACTCATCTTCCAACGTCTAAGTTTGGTGATCGGGCGTCATCAGATTAGCGCGCCAGGTAGGGGGGGAAGGAGAAGGAAAATGAACCCTATAGCATTCGCTCATAAGCGTTCCTCCCCTATCCACTGAGCAATGGTGGTGACGCGGGCTCAAGACGCTTCCATCAGTTACCCTAGGGGGCATCCCTCATCGGCTAGGCAACATGAAGTCAACCTTCCTACTGCCGATCCTTCCGTCGTTCGCCCGCCACCAGATGCAGCTGCCTAGCTGATCAGTTTGCGGCACTTACTCAACAAGTCCAAACCCTCACGCCATGGTCCACGGGGTCCAGGAGCAACAGTCCGTAGCCACCCAGCACTAGACTGCTCCTTCACCTGCTAGCTAGCAGTCTGCGAGGGGAAGATCCCCCCAGCGAGAGGTCGGCCATCGTTGAGCCTCTCCCAGGAGGCCTCATCGGGAGCCCCTTAAGAGGCCGCATTCTCCGACCGTAACCCGGACAAGTTCTCTCCAGAACATCGGCGCCAGGAGGAGCCAAAATGGAGGTCTCACCTCCCGCGTTCTTCCCCATCCTATTCTTCGTCATCCTCTGAGCCATCCAGGAGGGTGCCAGCTTTCAGCCGTCATGCGGAGGAACGCCTAGACGAGTACCACCGACGGCTGGATGAATTCACCAGGAAAATCAACAACCAACCAGAGAAGGAATACGACACCCATTCTCCCTACACCCGCTGAATATTGAAGGAACCCGTACCCTCCAGATTCCGCCTTTTTCAGCTGGATCCGTATGATGGTACGATAGATCCCCTCGACCACCTCGAAAGCTACAAAGCCCTCATGCATGTTCAGGGGGCTACGGACACCCTCTTATGCAAGGCTTTCCCCATCATCCTGCGAAAAGCTGCCCGCGCCTGGCACTCCCGTCTACCCCCTCACAGCATCGATTCCCTTCGGGAGCTGGAAAGGGCATTCTTGGCACACTTCGATGCTTGCCGAAGGATCCCGAGGGTTACGGACAGCCTCTTCTCCATACGACAAAAGGAAGGAGAGTTACTTCGGGACTTTGTTGCTCGATTTAAGACTGTCGCTCTCGAGGTCTACCACCTGGACGATGTGGTGGCAACATTGGCATTGAAGCGGGGGCTCCTCCCTTCCCGCTTCACCTTCTCCTTGGACAAGAAGCCCTCCGGCTCCTACTCCGACCTCCTCCTCCAGGCACAGAAATACATCCGCGCAGATGAGACCGACCTCACCCGCCGAGAGTCAGCGAGTGGATCCAGTAGAAAGCATGCCATCCTGAGCCGAGTGGGCCCTCTCGCCCTCGGAGGCCGAGCTGCCTCACCGACTGGACGACAGGCATCGGAGCCTCGCCCCCTTGGAGAGCGAGCTCATGCCCCTTCTCGCCCCTCGCTCTCATATCCTCATGGAGATTGAGGGCGAGCCCTACCTCCGCCGACCTCCTCCTATGAAGACGGGCCTCCCCCGCAACAAAAGCCGCTATTGCCGTTTCCACCGGGACTACGGCCACGACACCGACGACTTCTATAGTCTGAAGCGTGCCATCGAAGAACTCATCCAGTGGGCTACCTCGGGAAGTACATTCAAAGACGCTCCCGCTAGTGCCGGCTCTCATGGGGCCTCCGCTTGCTCAGGCTACTATCGACAATGACCCGACGGAGCGAACGATGGGAATGGTATCCTGGGGGGCAGCCTCTTCGCCCAAGTGGCCGAGGGGAGAGGGAGCGCCGACTAATGTAATTCTCGGGGGGGGGGGGGGGGGTTAGCAGTTGTAGTAAATGTAAACAATGAAGGCGTCGTCGTCTCGATGATGATCGCCAAGCACCCTATAAAGAGGATCTTAGTTGATAGTGGCAGCTCAGCTGACATCCTTACTTACGACGCATTTGTTAGGATGGGCTTGTTTGTTGATTCTCTCCAGCCCGTGGTGGCTCCTCTAGTCGAATTCACAGGAGACTCGATGAGGGCCGAAGGTGAAATCTCCTTGCCCATGATAGCCGGAACACCACCATGCCAAAGCACGGTTATCATGAAATTCCTAGTCGTGCGAGTCCCCTTGGCGTACAATGCCATCCTTGGGCGATCGGGCCTCAATCTCTTGAATGCAGTCATCTCCACCAGGCGACTAATTGTGCAGTTCCCCACCAGTGGCGGGGTCGGTGAGATGCGGGGTCAAGTCAGCCTTGTCCTACCTTGCTACCATGCGGCTTCGAGTCCTCAAGAGGTCGAGCTGGCTTCGGAAGCGCCTGACCCCAGGGCGTCCAACAAAGGAGGAGAGTCGGCCGAGCGGCTCTTGACTTTTCCACTAGGAGACGACCCGATAAGGACTGTGCGTGTCGGCGGACTCCTCCCTCCAGAGGACCGCGACCATCTTCTGACTTTTCTACGGGCCAACTCGGACATGTTTGCCTGGTTGGCATCCGACATGCCTAGCATCCCTCTAGAGGTAATCACCCATAAGCTCAACATCGATCCAAGCACCGCCCTATCTGCCAAAGAAAGAGAAGCTTCGCTCTCGAGCGGCAAAAAGCCATCGCCGAGGAGGTCAACAAACTGCTTGGCATCGGTCACATCCGAGAAGCACATTACCCTAGCTGGCTAGCCAACGTGGTCATGGTCCAGAAAGCAAATGGGAGCTGGAGGATCTGCATCAACTTTACCGACCTCAACAAGGCGTGCCCAAAAGATAGTTTCCCTCTGCTCTGGATCAACCAGTTGATGGACTCTACCTCCAGCCATGAGCTTCTAAGCTTCATGGATGCTTTTTCTGGGTACAACCAAATAAAGATGGACCCAAGTGATGAAGAGCACACCTCCTTCATGACAGAGAAGGGCATTTATTGCTACAGGGTAATGCCTTTTGATCTTAAGAATGCGGGGACGACATATCAGAGGTTGATGAACAAAGTCTTCGAGACCAGCTGGGCTAGAACATGGAAGTCTACGTGGATGACATGCTGACAAAGAGAGCCCGCACTTCGACCATGTTTCCGATCTGGAGGAAACTTTCAATAACCTCCGCCGTTTTCAAGTCAAGTTGAACCCAAAGAAGTGTGCCTTCGGCGTCACGGCAGGCAAGTTTTTAGGCTTCATGGTGACCCAGCGGGGGATCAAGGCGAACCCAAAAAGATCAGCGTTATCCTCGACATGAGGCCGCCAACTAGCAAGAAGGAAGTGCAGCGACTCATAGGGAGGGTGGCGGCTCTAAGTCGTTTCTTTTTCAAGTTAGCCGAGAGGTGCTTGCCCTTCTTCAAAGCCCTGCGGAAAGTCAACAGTTTTGAGTGGACAGACGACTGTCAAAAGGCCTTCGATGGGTTGAAAGCATTCCTGTCCTCCCCGCCGCTCCTATCGAAGCCGAAGGATGGGGAGAGTCTTTTTCTTTACCTTGTCGCCTCTTCAGAAGCTGTCAGTTCCGTTCTGGTGTGTCTCGACGTCGATGGGACCTAGAAGCATGTCTACTATGTAAGCAAAGTGCTTCATGATACGGAAGTCAGGTACTCCAGGATAGAGAAGATCATCTTGCCCTGATCATCTCCGCCCGTTGTCTCCGTCCATATTTTCAGGCTCATCCCATTGTGGTGCTCACAGACCAGCCCCTCCAAGCCATTCTAGCTCGTTCGGACACCTCAGGCTGACTCGCCAAATGGGCCATCAAGCTGGGAGAGTTCGATCTCTCTTTCCAGGCAAGACCGGCTCTGAAGTCCCAGGTCCTAGCCGACTTCTTGGTCGAGTGCATATGGGCGGAGGAGTCAGCCGAGGAGGTTCCTGTGAGGCAACCTGATGCCAAGCTAGATGATGGCGGGGAGTCTTGGATCCTCCACATGGACGGCGCCTCGAACTCCCAGGAAAGCGGTGCCGGCCTCATCCTCACGGGCTCGGACGGAAAAAGTGGAGTGTGCCCTTCGGTTTTTGCTCGAAGCCATGAATAATCAGGTCGAGTACGAGGCCCTGTTGGCAGGGCTGAGGCTGGCCCAAGAGTTTGGAGTAAGGCGCCTCAGAGCCTTCATTGATTCGCAACTCATTTCCGGGCAAATCAACGGAGAGTACGAGGCGCGGGACCCCACTATGGCTCAATATCTGGGCAAGGTTTGGCTTTTAATCTCTCCGCTAACTTACTTCAGCATCACCTCTATTCCTCTGAGCGAGAACACCAAAATTGACACCCTTTCCTGCTTGGCCACCTCCACCGATGGCATCACGAGGGATGCTTACATTGAGCATCTAAAAAGGCCCAGCATTGAAGACAAAGAGGAAATCCTCCCGCTTACCCAAGAGCCAACTTGGATGGATGCCTATATCCGCTACCTTACGGACGACGCTCTCCCCGCTTACCGCGACGAAGCTAGATTGCTCAAATGGAGAGCCTCCAAGTTCACCCTCCTAGATGAGCGCCTATACCGAAGGTCGTTTTCCTACCCCTGCTCAAATGTGTAGGACATGCTGATGCCGACTACATCCTCGAAGAAATCCATGAAGGCATCTATGGAAATCACCTGGAGGGGTAGGTCCCTGGCTCAAAAGGCCCTCCGTCAAGGATACTTCTGACTCACTATGAGGGAGGATGCTGCCAAGCTAGTTCAGAAGTGCGATGGCTGCCAGCGCTACGCGTATATCCAACGTCAACCGTCCACCCCTTTGAGCCCGCTCTCAGCCACGTGGCCCTTTGCCCAGTGGGAGATGGACATCCTTGGGCCATTCCTTCTGGCTTCTGGTCAACAGAGATTTTTGCTTGTCGCCATCGATTATTTTACCAAATGGGTCGAAGTCGAAGCGTTAGCCAAAATCACTGAGAGTAAGGTCAAAGCCTTCTTCTGGAAGTCGATCATATGCCGCTTTGGCCTGCCTCACACTCTCATCACTGACAATGGCCGACAGTTTGACAATGCCACATTCAAGACTTTCTGCACTGAACTAGGATCCGCCACCGATTCACCTCTGTAAGCCACCCACAAACTAACGGGAGGCTGAGGTCATGAATCACACCATTCTTAGAGGACTCAGAACTCGGCTGGATGGATCCAAGGGATGGTGGGTGAAGGAGCTTCCTAGTGTGTTATGGGCCTACCACATGACCCCAAGGGCCCCGACGGGCGAGACCCCCTTCAGTCTCGTCTTTGGGTCCGAGGCGGTCATCCCCATCGAGATCGGCCTGCCAAGCCCACACGTGGAGTCCTACAACGAAGACAACTCTGCCTGATAAGGGCCAACCTTGACTTTATTGATGAGGCGTACGATCGAGCACGGCTATGGATGGCAAGCTTCCGCTAGCACGCAGCCAAGTATTACAATGCCCGAATACGTCACAAAGTGTTCCGCCCCGGAGATCTGGTTCTCAGAAAGGCCGAAGTGTCCAAACCTACGGAGGGAGGCAAACTGTCTCCCAATTGGGAAGGTCCTTACCGTGTCGCCGAGACGCTCCCCAAGGGGCATACCAAATTGAAGAGCTCGACGGCCGACCCATTCCGCGTACCTGGAATGCGGACTACCTTCGACGATACTACCAATAGTGTATCTCCTCACATGATAAGCAATAAAGGATCTCCTTCGACACCGTGCTCGATTCTTCCTTGTGCCCGAGCTCGGATCTCAAAAAGGAGCTCGCCGGCATCGCGGCTAACAGGACGCCACTCGGCCCCGGCATGGAGGTGCCTCCGAGTTGGTTCAAGTCCCTAACAGCTCTGTACCCAGTCGAGTCACCCTCGGGCCGGCATACAAACCCCCGAGGCAGTTTAAAAGGAGCTCGCCGGCATCGCTGCTAACGGGATACCACTCGGCCCCGGCACAGAGATGCCCCCAAGTCGGTTCAAGTCCGTAACAGCTTCGTACCCGATCGAGTCGCCCCTCGGACTGGCACACAAACCCCTGAGGTGGTTTAAAAGGAGCTCGTCGGTATCGCGGCTAATGGGATGCCACTCAGCCCCGGCAAAGAGGTGCCCCCGAGTCGGTTCAAGTCCCTAACAGCTCCGTACTCGATCAAGTCGTCCTCGGACTGGCACACAAACCCTCGAGGCAATTTAAAAGGAGCTCGCCGGCATTGCGGCTAACGGACACCACTCGGCCCCGGTACGGAGGTGCCCCCGAGTCGGTTCAAGTCCCTAACAGCTCCGTACCCGATCGGATCGCCCCTTCGGTCAGCATACAAACCTCCGAGGCGGTTTAAAAGGAGCTCGCCGGCATCATGGCTAATGGGACACCACTCGGCCCCGGCATGGAGGTGCCTTCGAGTTGATTCAAGTCCCTAATAGCTCCGTACTCGATCGAGTCGCCCCTCGGACCGGCACACAAACCTCCAAGGCGGTTAAAAGGAGCTCGCTGGCATCGTGGCTAACGGGACACCACTCGACCCCGACATGGAGGTGTCCCCGAGTCGGTTCAAGTCCCTAACATCTCCATACCCAGTCGAGTCGCACCTCGGGTCGGCACACAAACCCCCGATAGTTAAAAGGAGCTCGCCGGCATCGTGGCTAATGGGACACCACTCGGTCCCGGCACGGAGGTGCCTCCGAGTCGGTTCAAGTCCCTAACAGCTCTATACCCGATCGAGTTGCCCCTCGGGCCGGCACATAAACCCCCGAGGCAGTTCAAAAGAACTTGGCAGCATCATGGCTAACGGGACACCGTCCGATTTTGTGTCGTCCTAACAGCCCGCACCCGCTCGAGTCACCTTCGGAATCAGCCCTCGAGGCGTTTCATGGGTCCGACAGCCTTGCATTCATCCAGCTATCCCCCTATGTTCGCGGGCGAATCCCTAAGATGGTTCTAAAGGCCATCTAAGTATATCCAAATTTCCCCCGTGGTCGGCACCGGACTACCTTGCTTGCTCGACCGGGAACTTAACAGACCACAAGCTTGAATGGCGGCACGAGCCTTTGCGGATTTATCCGATCACTATCGAGCCTAAGTCTATGAGATAACCGTGGCATCACAAACATGCAAGATACTTTCAAACAAAAAGACAGAAGAAGGCATCTTGGAAGAAAAATTCCTTTTCATTGACATCTTGTGACAATTACAAAACCTGACCCGAAGTCAGTTACAAAAAGAAAATACAAGATGAAAGGGGAAATACAAAAATAAAAGATACAAATATCTCAAGGCCCGCTCGGCCCCGGCTCTTCCCCGACTGCCTCCTCCTCCGATTTTTCACCGTCGAGATCCTCGGGCTGGATCTTCTCAAGATTGGAGCTGTTGATGTTGAAGGCCACAGACATCTTCGCTTTACACAAATCGAAGCCCTTCGCATAGGCGTCGATGCTGGCCTTAATCACTTCATGTTCAAACTACGATGAAGCTTTGAAATCAACGACGACATTATCGGCTCTGGCCTCGGCCTCCCTGGCTTGCGCCTCGGTCTCCTTTGCTTCCCAGGCACGGTTCTCGGCCTCCTTGGTGCGGGCCCTGGCTTCCTGGGCATGGGCCAGCACCTCGGCCCGCCCATATCCTGCCTCGATTGCGGCTATCTCAGCTGCAGCAGCCCTGTCCACGGCGGCACGGGTCTCATCCGCTGCCGTGTCGGCCTGGCCCTCCATATGTTGGAGCTGGTGAACCAGCTCCTCTATCCTTGTCCCAGCTGACTCTAGCCTGGCCGAGATTAGGGCCAGCTTGGTTTCGACCGCGGAGGCTCGGTCGTCTTCAATTTTGACCCGGCTCTCCGCCTCCTTAAGCCTGCTGCCTAGGTCCTCCTCCCGGGCCTTGGCCTCCTCCTGCTGCCGAGCGAGCTTCTCAGCCAACCCCTGGCACTGCCCTTTGTATCTTTTAACTCTTTCCTGGGAGTGGCCGAGCAGGTCACCCGACCGAGACACTGCTTCACAGAAGGCGAGGGTCCCATTGGCCATCTGCACCAAACAAGCTTGTTAGTTACAGGTTAGCTAAGATGCATCAAAGAAGAACCAGGGATGAAGGGTTACCTGGAGCACCAACACGAACACCATGTCGAGGATCCCGGCGATGGACTGTTGTTCCATCTCATCATTAATTCGCGAGGACGCATCCTTGATAGAAGATAGAAGGCCTCCCCACATCTTCCATGGAGGAGAGTCTGGGCGCCGGCCGCTGCTGCCACCTCGGAGGCTCATCGATCGCCTGTCGAGCCAAGTGGCATATCGATCGCGGGATGAGCTCCTCGGCTTGGCCCTGTGCTTGCCGGTCGCCTTCACCCCGGCGTCGGCTCCCTCGATGGCTGCCTCTGCCTCTTCGGCAGGTGGAGGAGCCCTTTCTATCTCTGGCTCGGCGGGAGCCGGAGGGCCACCTACAGCTTCTACCTGCCCCGCCTCGGTTAAGTCTGCGGTGGCAGGGGTCTCTCCTTCGGGGTCCAAGTCCACCACGATCGGTTCGGCGGCGGCTGGAATTTCCCCCTCTTCTACCTCGGCCCCGGCCGAGCCCGGGACCACTTCTTCAACCGGCACCTCCCTGGCCGGCTCCTCCACAGCGGCTGAGCTGCGGGGACTTATGGGGCTTGGGCCGGCTTGGCCTGAGCCTTCTTCCGTGCCCTCTTGGCTGGCCTTACTTCCTCGCCGACCGCTTGCCTCTTCTGCCGCATGGCGACCTCCAGTTTCTCGGCAGAAATTTCATCGCTGCACAAAAACAAGCATTAGTAAGAATGGACGAATACATCACTGGGCCGAGGACGAGAAGGACAGGTTTTCGTGCTCACCAACTGCCGGGCCAATTCGGCCTCATACAAGTTCTCCTCGGATAAGAGTTCCTTGTAGGAAGGGATCTGACAAGAGGATAGGCAGCGGAAAAGCTCCCCATCCTTCTCACTCACGGTCGAGTTCTCGTTGGGGCTGACATCAGGCTCTCTCAGTCGGCCCTCACCCCCTCCACATGGCCAAACAAAAATCGGGATTTCCACCTCCTAACTTTGGACGAGAGACCTAGGGAAGGGCCCTACTCGGCTTGCGGTAAATACCCACCAGGCGCCCTCACCTTGGCGGCGGAGCTTATAAAAGGCTCGGAACAGGGACAGTCTGACCTCGGAGCCCTGGAAAAAACAAAGGACGATGAAGGCGCAGATGATCCGAATTGAGTTCGGAGTCAGCTGCACCGACACCAACCTATACCTATTCAACAAGTTTAAGAAAAAGGGGTGGAATGGGAGCCACAGTCCGTACCGGAAGAACTCCTCGTACAGAGCAACCAGACTGGGGAGGTTGGAGTTCACTCTGTCCTCGGGCCCTGGCGCGGAGAGATGGATGAAGCTCGGAACCCTATACCTGGTCATAAGGACCTCTATTTCTTGGGGGTCATAGTGGAAGCCACCGCCCCCGGCCCCGCCGGATCAAGACCGGCTGTCGGAGGAGGAACCAGACGGTTGGAGGAGGTGGAGATAGCTCTCACCAGGGAGGTTCGAGCGGATGGTTGGTCACCTGCCGATGGCCGGTCGTGGATGGTGATTCCGCCCATCGCCGGGCATGCGACTGGCTAAGGAAGTATGGTCCTCGTCGGAAGAATGGGGAGACTCTACAACTAGCCTCTTACCCTCCCTAATAGCCCGCGGTCCATGAGTCAAGGGAAGAAGAATGAAAGAGGAAACTGACCTGAAGCTTAGGAAGAAGACGAAGTTTGAGGGTCTCGGGCTGCAAAGAACTCAAGGCTCAGGAGAAGAAGATGCAGAGGAAGCAATAGTAGTGTAAAGGTTATCCCCAAGCCCTTGGAGCGGCTTTATACCCCAGCTCCAGATCGCGTCACCTGAGATCTCGCCACGTGGCCCACCACCATTGCACCAGGTATCTAGCCACCGGCAGCTTCGCCTGTGCCCGAGGTGCATTGCCTCAGTTCGGCCCGAGAGCAGGATCCTCGGCCAACGATGGTGCGTGAAGAGCGGAGAGGCAATGATGGCGCTCGCCTTTTTTCCCATCCTTCGAGAGGCGCCCCCTCGGGACGCCCGGTGCCGATGCCAACTCCCACTCTCCGCTTGATTGCGGAAGATTTTCGAAGCGACACTACCTCGGGAGAGCGCGCTAGCTAACCCTCCATTAAAGGTACCCATAACTGGCAATCATTTTCGAATTGTCGGCCCCTTTTGTCCAAAGGACAGTAGGCACGTGGCCCTTCGCGCTCAGGAGCGGGGGGCATCTAATGTGGCTGATGAAGCCACGTGGATAATCACGGAAAAATTAACCAAGTGGCACGGCCCCGGCGGCCCTCGTCGTGGCACGGCCCCGGCGGCCCTCATCGGCCCCGACTTCTCCAAATAAGTCGAGGCGGCCCCGATTTCTCCAAGTCGGCTCCGCATCTGCCCCAGCTCCTCCACGTTGGCCCCGACGGCCCTCGTCGACCCCGGCCTCTCCAAGTAAGCCGAGGCAGCCCCGACTTCTCAAGTCAGCCCCGCATCTGGCCCGGCTCCTCCATGTCGGCCCCGCATCTGCCCCGGCTCCTCCATGTCAGCCTCAACCTCTCCAAGTAAGCCGAGGCGGCCCCGACTTCTCCAAGTCGGGCCCGCATCTGCCCCCGGCTCCTTCGCGTTGGCCCCGGCAGCCCTCGTCGGCCCCGGCCTCTCCAAGTAAGCCGAGGCGGCCCCAACTTCTCCAAGTCGGCCCCGCATCTGCCCCGGCTCCTCCATGTCGGCCTTGGCCTCTCCAAGTAAGCCGAGGCGGCCCCGACTTCTCCAAGTCGGGCCCGCATCTGCCCCGGCTCCTTCGCGTTGGCCCCAGCAGCCCTCGTTGGCCCCGGCCTCTCCAAGTAAGCCGATGCGGCCCCGACTTCTCTAAGTCAGCCCCACGACTGTCCTGACTCCTCCGCGTTGGCCCCGGTGACCCTCGTCGGCCCCGTCCTCTCTAAGTAAGCCGAGGCGGCCCCGACTTCTCCAAGTCAGCCCCGCGTCTGCCTCGGCTCCTCCGCGCCAGCCCCGGCGGCCCTCGTCGGCTCCGGCCTCTCCAAGTAAGCCAAGGCGGCCCCGACTTCTTTAAGTTGGCCCCACGTCTGCTTTGGCTCCTCCGTGTCGGCCCTGGCCTCTCCAAGTAAGCCGAGGCGGCCCCGACTTCTCCAAGTCGACCCCGGTCGTTAAGACCACCAACTTTCTGACTCGCACAGACTGACACAGCCAGACCCACCTACCACCTGGCCACGCCGTTGATGGGACCAGGCCCACCTACTGACTGGCCCCATCGACCGATGGGACCTGGCCCACCAACCGCAAGTTCCTCCTTTTCGATGGGACAAAGCCTACTGACCAGCTCAAATTCACGTAACCTCCACGTGTTCCGTAGACGTTCCTCTCCCACAGAACTTCACGTGGCTAATCCCCATGCAATGTCAAATGCCTACAAAAGAGTAAGTCAACTGAAGACCCAGGTATGTGAACACAAGTGCTCATCTACACTACCACCCTAGAAAAACTTCAACTCCAGGAGTTCTTTCTGTCTCTAAGGAGCTCTCGAGCTCCCCTTCGGCTATGACCTCGGTTGCTAATTTGGGCGTCGGAGGATTCCTATCGGAGCTCCCTTTGGTCTTAAGACTTCTTGTAGGTCATCCCGCTTGGCGAGGACCCTATCTGCAAGCGGACTCATCTTTTCAATGTCTAAGTTCGATGATCGAGCATCATCAGGTTCCTTATAATAGTCAATTGTTATTGGATTTGGATTTAGGGCTCTAGCCTAACAAGGACATTGGAGCTTAACTAGAAAAAAAAAAAAAAAAAGAAAGACTGAATGCTCTAAGCGACCCCCCAAGAACTGCGCTCATCAAGACGCACGCATTGACTGACGTCCACAATTTAGCCAATTTAGTGTAAAATAACACCCAAGTCTTGTGTACAATGATTTGATCGTTGTGTTCTAAAATTCAAAATTTGATATAAATTTGAGCAGTAGCGGGTAATGCAAAACCTTAGCTAGCTATCTAGTCTATGCAAGTGGAAATTATAAGTAGCATTTAATGAACGTTTAATGATCTTGTTAATGAGTCCACTAGAGCTTGAAGATGGTTTATTGGAGGGCTAGAACGTGACTTTACATGATATCATAGTTAAAATCACGATTAAAATATTTTTTATAATTTTTTATATTTTCACCGAATCAATATTTTAACAATAATTTCATGGCAAAAGAAGGTGATACTTTTTTTTGATTAATCTAAAATGACCCATAAATTTCAGCACGACAGAATTGTTATTTGGCTCAATGAAAAATATAATTATTAAAAATATCAAAAAATTATTTCTATATTATTTCATGGCAATGAAACGATCCATAACCCAATCATTAATTACTTTGTTTCGGTGCACTCGTTAATAAAACCCACGAAAATTCTATCTATTGTAAATAATTTAGTGTTTTTTTTTTAGACCGTGGCAAATTGACAGATAAAAGGAACCTTTATTACGGTCCGTTAGGCTATTTGGATCTTTTAAGAGAAAGAAAGAGAACAGTAAAAAAAAAAATTATTATTTTTTATTTGAAAAAAAAAAAAAAAGTTATGTAATAATTACATTTTTTTGAATAAAAATACGAATGAATACATAAAAAATAAAAAATATTTTAATTTTTTAAAAAATATAATTTAAATATTTTTTTTATTTTATTCTCAATATAAAGGTTAACAAATTTATTTTTATTAAAAAAAATTTTTTAAAATAAAATATCTTATGACATTTTCCCAAAGTTTTTTTTTTTTTTTTCCATTCGCCCAATCCAAAATATATTAGGCAATGAATCTGTGCTACGTATCCGCGTCAAAGCGCTGATACGAACAACAATGCCTTTTTTTTTTGTTTCTTATTTTCAACATTTGCAATGATTTTTCGTATCAGGATAATGACAGCTTGATCCGTCCAAATCATTAGAACTTAGAGCATCGTCCGGGGACGCAGAGCACAGCCGCGATTCGCCTCTTGACGGTTGCCGTAAAAATGACAGCGTATGTGCCAAAAGAAGAGCGAGCTTAAAACTCAGTCAGAAGAAGCGCGTGTACATCGTGGACCCACCAAAATTTGTAGCACATCCGCTTTCCGTGGGTCTCCGCCGGACGGCATTAAAAGGGGCAGAGCGTTTTCCCGTTTGCCGTTTCGGCCTCTCGGCAGCTCCGCCCTTGCCCTCCGTCCGAACTTTCGCCTACTGCTTCCGCTCCACCACGCTTTGGTAGGTAAAAGGGGGGAAAGATCCCTACCTTCTCTCTCAAAATCCTCTCCGTCGAAGAATATTAGAGTCCAAATCTCGAATTTGTAAATTTCTCTCGGTTCTGCTCGATCTGTGGCTGCTCTATGTTGCCGATTCTTTTGCAGTGATCGGTTACCCTGGCTATTGTTTTATTTTTTGACCAAAATTTTTGCACTAGGGTTTTAAGTTTTACCTCGATCTTGTTATTTACTCTTGTTTTCTGGCTAGCTGTTCTGATATTAGATTTTTGGTAGAACGTTTACTTGATATCTAACTAAGTGTATTTGGGGGCGATTTGATGGTGTTTTGGCTCTGCATTTTAGATCTACTCACTGTGGAGGTGCCACATGCACTGCTCTTTTTTGGAAAATCTCAACTAAAAAAGAAATCATCAAGTCTAAGGATTTCGTTTTGAAAACGAGAGTACGTGCAATATAAAATTAGTGGAAGTGTGATGATAGAATAAGCTTCCATCATGTAGATATTTAATAGGTTGCGGAGTGATTATTTTGCCAGAGGAATGCGGTATCGACGCATGTTGCATGAACCGCTTCACAGCCCGTAATCATTGTGCCATTCTGCATCAATGCTAGTGGGAATCTCACAATGTGAAGGGCAATGTGGTTCATGACCTCACTTGTGGGAGGCTATTCATTTTTCACATGCATGTTGATTTAGCACTCCTCTTTCTGTTATTTTTGGGCTAAGATGTGAGTTATTGCGCATGGATGAGGAAATTCCTACTTTTCTTTATGAATAAGGATGATGATGACACGATAGGGTCTTGTGATGATTAAATTTTTGATATGTGGCAAGGAGAAGTTTAATAATGGATAGGATGCTTATTTAAATGTGACTGGGAGTTTTAAGCTTAGCTGTGAAGGTGATGAATAAAAAACATTGGAACGTTTTAAAAGGAGCATCTTTTGTGCGGACATCCATCTCATATTTCTGTTGAAGGAATAACTCTGACTTTGTAAGCAATGTTTATTATGCTGTAACTAAACTTGATGTTTGATGAGTATGCCTTGTGTATCAGGCTCTGGAAAGTTGTTGTTGCATATCATGAAATAATGAAAACCTCGAATAATTATTTTAGGATATACTGAGTTTCATGGGAACTACATTTTCTGATTAGCATGGTTTTGGCCAATCTTTATCCCCCCCCCCCATGGCCCAAAAAAAAAAAAAAACTGTAATAAAGTTCAATATGACATTCAGACTCAGTCTATTTCTTCATTTTTGTCTTATTACCTCATTTGTGAGGACTGATTCATTCACGAGTCTAGGTCATGGGTTCACGTAACGGCTAGATGGTTCCAAGGGTAGCTATTTGTAGTGGATCAAAATCTAATTCTTTAGCATGCCAGAATTAACTTATTTTGCATTTGCAGATGTTAGTGTTAAACTCCACTTATATTTAATACTTTGTACATAAGCTATCACAAGCCTGAATAAAGGAGGGTCGTAGTAGGTTGATGGTTGGTATAAAACTATAATAACATTATGAACAGGAAGTAGCCAATCCTAATTAGTTTAGGATTAAGGATTAGTTGAGTTAAGTTGGGATTTACAAGTATTAGATGTTTGTTTTAATCTTTAAAACCCTTAAATGAGGTTTGAGCATGAAATGTTGCTTGGCAACATGATACAAGTATGCTAAGAATGAGTGAGTTGTTCATTCTTCTTCGCTAGGTCAGCATCATAGTGCTTATTTTGGCTGCTCACCAATTGCAAATTCAGGATGTTGTACACTGCCACCTTGCAAGTCCACAAGTCCAAATATTACTCTCTCGGTTAATTATTGGTGAAAAAAGAGTTCTTTAGAATGCTTTATTGCACTTAATGGCTATTGCCAATTAGAGACCTTTATTTTTTTTGGTTATGAATTACCAGTAGTTAGCAACATGGAAAACCAAATAAATTATTTTGACTATGTTGCTTTGTATGTCTTGCACTCCACAAAGCAGCAGACTTGAAATTTGATAGACAATTGCATTTCTGTAGCTTATAACATCTGTCTTAGGATATGACATAAAATCCAAACTAATTTTCATTTTTTACATGGGTCCAGCAAATTAAATTTGTTACATAGTTCCATCAAAAACTGCCACTGTTATACATAATTATGCTTCTGCAACTGAAATTTTCAACAACTTGCTAAATTATTTTGCTTGTTTCTGTTTTGGAGGCTTCAGATTGCCTCCATTTCAATGGACTACAGCTCTGAAGAGGCTTCAGATGTACGTGATTCTGAGATAGGTGACTATGAGGCCAAATCATACCAACTTTTGAAGTCAGGGAAGTTTAAAGTAAAAAATGAAGACAACACTTTCAAATGTCCTTTCTGTATGGGAAGAAAGAAACAAGACTACCGTCACAATGAACTGCTTCAACATGCAACCGGGTTGGGTGCATCTAATCGAGAAGCAAAAGTGAAGGCAAATCATCGAGCATTAGCAAAATTCTTGAAGGCTGAGCTTGCTGATGAAGCTGGCCCATCGAAGCAATTAATTTTAATTGAGCAGGACCCTCCTTCGAAGACCAAGCAAGATGATCAGTTTGTCTGGCCCTGGATGGGTATCCTTGTCAATGTTCCAACTGAATGGAGAAATGGCAGACAAGTTGGTGAGAGTGGAAACAGGTTAAAAGAGCAGTTATCTAGCTTTAATCCATTAAAAGTCATTCCATTATGGAATTACAGGGGCCATACAGGGAAGGCGATTGTGGATTTCAGCAAGGACTGGATGGGTTGAAGGATGCTATGTCGTTTGAAAATCATTTTGATGCTAAATGTTTCGGTAAAATGGATTGGTATGAGACAAAAGATCCTGGGCCTGATATTTATGGATGGGTTGCACGAGCCGAGGACTATAATTCAAAGGGTCCTGTTGGAGAGTATTTGCGCAAAAATGGAGATCTAAAAACTGTAACTGATCTTTCAAAAGAAGAGTCCCGTAAAACAGATAAACTTGTGGCAAATCTGGCAAACCAGATTGAGGTCAAGAACAAACATTTACAAGAATTGGAATGCAAATACAATGAGAGCACTAACTCCCTTGATAAGATGATGGAAGAGAGAGATCGATTACTTCAATCTTATAATGAAGGTACATATGATGGTTAAGTTTTCATTCATTTCCTTAAATTCCTTTCTTGATGGTAAAATCTTTTTTATGAAATTATTGTACTTATTAAACTGTGTAATTCATATTAGCTAAACAAGTTTTGCTTACACTCTCAGATAGGGTTGTTCCCTAATATAATCATAATATAAAGATGGACCCTCTGTACACTAACATTGCTTCTTTTAGTGGACCATCTTGTTATTGGAAGATTTAGCCATGCTTCTGCTCCCCCAACCCACTCCCCAAATCAAAAAAAAAAAAAAAAAAAAAAAAAAAAAAAAAAAAGGGAAAAAAAATCTTCCGGTTTATACAAGAAGATAATTTTTGTTTTTGTACTTTACTCTGAGATGCATATTCCTCCAATTGGTTCAGTCATTGCCTTAGCTTCTTTTCTTTTTGTTTACGACATTGGCTAAACATGGTTGTGAAATGTATTAGATTCATCTGAATTTTAAACTTGAAATGGGTTTTATGGACACCTTTTGCTCTTCACCTTTTAATTTTTATTTTGAAATGATACTTTTAAAACAATGTTGCATGTTATCTTGATGCAACTTTCATTCAGTATTATCCTTTTATTATTTCCTAGCATCCATTAATGAGATGCTCTCTCAGATTTTGTTATTTTTTTGTTCTTTCATCAGAAATAAGAAAGATGCAGTGTCTTGCTTGGGAACATTCACACTAACTTCCATTCAGTATTATCCTTCTATTATTTCCTACCATCCATTAATGAGGTGCTCATGCAGATTTTGCAATTTTTTGTCCTGTCATCAGAAATAAGAAAGATGCAGTGTCTTGCTCGGGAACATTCACAAAGGATATTTGAGGAGAATGCAATGCTAAAGGCACAATTGGATGCGAAACAAAGCGAGCTTGATTTCAGATCTAATCAACTGGATAAACTGGTTGCTCAAACTGAGACTGAGAGGATGAAACTGAATGCTGAGAAACAAAAGGTAGTGATACTCTTGATCTTGTTTGCCAGCATCATGGGTGTGAATTAGAAAGCTGCTATATGATAACATATTTCCTCAATAGATTTCTACTTCATGTTATTGGCTTTGTACTCGACAATGTTGGGAAAAATAACATGCAGGGCATTATTTTTCAGCAAGTAACATTCAAGTATTGATCTTGATAAAATCAGAGAATGATTCAGCCAAATTCAACCAGTCGATTCTCTCTCGATGCTATGTGGATGCCACTGCAGGATAAGTAGTTTTAGTCCCCATTTGGGAATACTTTTGGAGGGCCAAAAGCAATTTCCTGAGTCCAAAAAGCAATTCTGAAAGATAAAGTGATGCTTGGTAAAATCTTTGAATCAGCTAGAAGTATTCTAGAAGCTGAAAGAAAAGGTTTATTTGGCTCCAATTTAAAACTTCTACCCAAAAGTGCTTCCCTAAGCCCATAGAGAAGCTATTTTCATTATATTGGGAGATCACTAGTCTGAAACACAAAATAGTCATGTTTAACATTATAATATGATTATAATAATATAATTATATCATATCGTATCATATTTATTGAAATTATTATTATAATATTATTACAATATAATAGATATATAAAATAATATAGTAATTATAATATTTTGTATTACAGTAAATATTATATGAAAATGTTATTATAACTATAACATAATTATGTAGTCTAAAATAAGATAATATAATAAAGCTATAGCATTATATAATACTTAATATAGCATACTAATATAAAATTATTATATTATATAATGTTATAATTTTGTAATTTTACTATTTATACTATATCATGATTATTGTAATATTATATTATTCAAATTATTATATGTTCAAATAATATATTGTAATATAATTATTACTACTCGTAAAAATATAATATTATGTTAATATTATAAATTTATAATAATATTACGATAATATTATAGGAAAATATTATTTTAATAATTATAAAATTAAGAATATTTTTGATAATACAATTAGTTAGATAGGTGAAAGTACTTACAATTTCTTTTATTATTATTTCTCATTCTAAAAGAACTTTCTCGATTTGGTTACCCTGGTACCTTACTTCAATGGAGAGGTCATGAGTCCAACTGAGAGTCTGTGATGGTGGCATGCCCCTGCTGTTCTTTACCAAAAAAGAAAAGAAAAAAATCTTATCATCACATAATAGCTCATTGCTCACACATTAACTCATTTATGTGTTCTGATATTATAGATTTCACCATGATGTGTCCATGTAAAAGCACATGTCGTAAAGAGTGTCTAATTGTTTAAAATTGTGCACATGTTAATTCACAAAGACATTGAAGATTAATTTGATGGCATTATCGTTAAATGACAGAAATAATATTGATTGACATGTTTAGCTTTAATTGTCTGTAGCAAGGTCTATCCACCGACCATACCATATTATCACGGTAAGGTACTAGTGTGGTACCAAGATTCAATTAAGTAAGAACCAAGTTGATTCGAATTGAACGGATCCACTCTATACCGGACTATATTATTCCATAGCTAGGTTTGGAAGTGGGAAAAGTTATTTGCGATATGTGGTTGAGTGCCATACCATACTTGATCATATCATACCAAACTAGTAATATACTCATACAATTCTCAGTATTGGTTTTGCAGACCATGGTCTATAGCATCAAAACTTTACCAATTAAATGATCCTGATCGACTTTATAGTTTCTTGTTTTATTTTCTAAATATCTTAGAATCTTTGGTAACCTGTTAAAACATGATAAGGATGCATTCACAGCCATGTAGGCAACTTTGTAGGATGTTTAATGAAAGCTAGGGAAAAGAAAATTTTTTACATTCTTGTACTACTGATTGCCAGGTTCCCTTTCCTCTTCGTTTAACCAGCAAAATATATGGCAGTCACAGGCTCTTAGCAAGTGCCCTACACTAGCTCGTGAAGATGCTTAATGAAAATTTTCTTGTTTTTCCTGTAGAATGCAATAAAGAACAGCTCACTTCAAATGGCATCTATGGAGCAGAAGAAGGCTGATGAAAATGTCCTAAGGCTTATTGAAGAACAGAAGGTCTGTTGCTCTTAACCTGATGCTCTCCATATAAAATATCATTTATCAGGCCTATATCCCCTGAAACCTGTCATCTGACAATGAAGCTAATGGACAGAGAACAAGAGCTGCACTCAAGAAAATTCTTCAATTAGAAAAGCAGCTGGATGCGAAACAAAAGCTGGAATTGGAAATACAACAATTGAAAGGTAAATTACAGGTGATGAAGCACATGGGAGGCGAAGATGACTCAGCAGTCAAGAAAAAGATGGAAGAAATGAGTGAAGAGTTGAAAGAGAAAATTGAAGAAATGGAAGATCTGGAATCTCTTAATCAAACTCTTGTGGTCAAAGAACGAATGAGCAATGATGAGCTACAGGAAGCTCGAAATGAATTGATTAAAGTATGAGATTTTTCTCTTTCTTGGTGCCTAGAGAACTTTATCTTTGAATTTGTTACCTTTCAGTGTTAATTCTCGAAAATAGCCAGCTATTTAACAATGTACCATAAACTGTCTTAATGAACTGAAATTGTTTGCATGATACAGGGCTTAAAGGAAATGTTGGGGAGGAAAACTCTTATTGGCATCAAGAGAATGGGTGAACTTGATGTCAAGGCATTTCAAAGTGCATGCAAGCAGAAATTTGCAAAAGATGAAGTTGGTACAAAAGCTGCAGAGTTTTGCTCTGCATGGCAGCAGTGTTTGCAAGACCCAAGTTGGCATCCTTATAAAATTGTCACCGTTGATGGAAAATCTCAGGTATAATTAAGTCTCTGAGTGAGACTTCAAGAACTGCCTATGCTGACTTTATGCAACCATTGCACGATAATTGGCTCAGATGATTTTATTTTGTTGACAGCTACTCTTTTAAGCATTTTGACATCTTTAATTTATAAGTTTTTGTTATATTCTTTAGCTAATGTTGGATTTGTTAGCTAATGTTGGATTCATGTCCTTTGTGATAGTTTAACCTTTGTGGTAATATGCAAGCACACAATGCTTAATGCATGATGTTTCTCCATGCGAATGGGGACATGGGAGATCCATGGTTGCAAAAAGAGAATGCTATAGACTTAGAGCTCACTAGAGGATTCCAAATTGTTTCAAAATGCTCTAGGAAGCTTTGTGACCTATAAATTCCTACAGCTTATATAAACTAGTACAGGCTCTCTAGTTTATTCTCAATAAGTGGTTTTTGCTGCTCGGTTTCCTTATTAGGCACTTAGTGTAGGGTAGTTGTGTGTAACCAAGCTTGTTCGGTGTAAATAAGTAAAACTTCTTCAAAAGATTCTCATTAGGCACTTGTATAAGCTTGTATCCAACTGTGAGGACTACAGTACCATCGGGTAAATGTTGTTATATGAGTCAGAAAATCCTGCAGCTTATATAAACAACTTATTCTTGGCTACAGCACCATGGGTAAATGTTGTTTTATGAGTCAGAAAATCCAAATGTTGTTTTACGAGTCAGAAAATCCTGCAGCTTATATAAACAACTATTAGCTATCTAGTTTATTCTTGACCATTAGGTTTTGCTGCCTGGTTTCCTTGTTAGTGGAACTTCCTCAAAGAAGCTGTCATTCCCATTTGTCACTTAGAGACTTGCATGCAACTGAGTGCTAGAGCCCTTGGGGATGATTGTTGGTTTACGTACCTCAAAATAAAGGAACAGCAACATTTGGCACCTCTGATTTATGCAGTTTATGAAGTCTCAGAAGAAGCTAAACTTGCACTGAAACTTATTTTTGCATTTGCACCCAAGCTTATTTTTGCATTTGCACCCTTTTCTTATCTTCCTGTCTATTCCATTGTTAAATTGCTTATATTCCTGACATATTTGATCATGACCAACCTTAGTTCGGATGATGTTCTTTGATAGATGTATTCAGATGATCATGTATAATATCTAATCAATTCATTGGTTGTTTGGTAAAAATAATGATAGATATGACGGTGGAGACTGATGATGATGTGTTTTGAGAGATGTATTAGGGTGGTGTGATGCCATATATAATCAATTCACCAGTTGTTCAGGAAAAAAATAGATGATGATCAAGATGATGTTGTGGTGGGAGGTGGTGGTATACAGCATCAATTATTTAATTTTGATGATCTTATGATGTATTTCTTTGTATATGATAAGTTTACTGGGCGCCCATGTTTCATCAATTGAGCGTCTCTCTTTCAAACCTCTTTGTATATGATAAGTTTACTGGTTTCAGCCCAAACCTCCTGGTTTCATCAATTGGGCGCCCGTGTTTCATCAATTGAGTGGGAGTCTCTCTATTTCAAACCTCCTGGTTTCAGCCATTCCCTTGTAGACAAGGGAGTGTTGCCTGAGCCACATGAGCCCAAACCTAGGAACATGTTTGACATTTGGCAGGAAGTTCAATAACTTCCTGTTTTCCAATTTATGGACGGAGACATTTGTTTTAAGCTTTTGTTGGAATGGGGAAAAACTGCCACTGTTCCTCTATGATATGTTATTATCAAATCTAATTTGTAAATTTACATTTTGGTGCAGGAAGTGATTGATGAGTGTGACGAGAAATTGTTAGCCTTGAAGGAGGAGCTGGGAAATGAACCCTATGAGGCTGTTACAGCTGCCTTGTTGGAAATTAATGAGTACAATCCTAGTGGTAGATATGCCATTCCAGAGCTCTGGAATTGTAAGCAGGAACGAAAAGCAACATTGAAAGAGGTTGTACAATATGTATTGGATAAATGGAAGACCCTAAAGCGAAAGCGGTGAAAGCCCAAGAGGTACATATTCAACTTTCACTTTAGCATTCTCCATGTGATAAACTTGTTTGGATTCATTATCATTTAGTTGACAATTAATTTGGTTTCATAACTATATTCTACAAAAGCTAGTACATTATTTAACCTGTATACCATATCAGTTTTGGCAAAAGCCTTCTGCACCATGTCCCTTAAAATTTCATTGTTAACAAAAGAAAGAAAAGCACAAGAAGTTTCCAACAAATGACTTCAACTTCTAAAGTGCTAATGCTTAGGGAACTATTTCCATGTACCATGATTGTCTAATATACCCCCTATATGGAAATTCATGGCTAACAAGCCATATCCGACTAGCTTGGATAGAGCTGCAAACCAAAACATTTACTAATTTCTTGTCATTTTAGCATTAAATGAGTCTGCTGAATATTTGAATGGGCATACCTTTATTCTTTGGTGAGAGATCACCCACTGATGTGTGATGTGTCCATATTGTTTGTATGTTAGCAGAAGAAAGGTCAACTACCTAAAATATCTAGATGACCAGTCTGCTAAACCATGTTGACAAATATAAAATGTAAAGACACTTCTTTTTTGTTTTTTTGAAGGAAAAAAATGTAAACATACTATTTCATTATCTTTTGACTTTTCAATATATTCTGTCTTTAAAACAAAACTTTATTAGGATACCTTCTAGAATTGTAGTAACATTAGGTTGATTTTTATTATAGTTGTATTATTTATAGAGAGGGTATTTTATTATACGTTTTTTAATTTTTAAAAAAATACTTCTCAAATTGATTTTACTATAAAATCTCAGAAAGTGTGAATTTTCAAAAAAAGAGAAAAAAAGATACTAGCAAATGACTCCCCAACCCATGCTTCTTAGACATTTGAGCACTAGTTCAGCAGCTTCACTTTTGTAAAGTTACTCATGTACACAGACAGTGCAACCAATCTGCAGATTGGTTAGCCAATGTTGGGGCCGATAATCCAGGAGTCCACTGTTAGGGATGGGCTGACTACCTGACTCATTTGTGGCATATACACAAGGACACACACAAGACTTTTGTACCTCACGCCTGTCAATGAATAGGAAGCTAAGTTACCCAAAAAAAAATACTGAAGAGAATTTCTCTGCGTCACTATGCATATGGATTATTTTCTTTCTTTTCTTGATAATTTACATGGTAGAATGGTTTCATATGGATTATGATTTCTTGATGTTACTAGGAGAAACAGCCATTAGATTAAAAAACTTGCATGAATAGCAAAATGCTTGTGGTTGCAAGATAAATTCTTGAATTGAAGAATTGTCCAGCATATTGGAGCCATCTTCCTCCATATTTTATATTAGGTGTCATTTAAATACAGAATGGACATTTGTTGAAGTCAATCAATTGTTTGGGTTTGTTTTGTGCCGCCAACATATGTTAACACTTGCTTGCTTGTCTCATTTCTGTGGTTGTTGAAGTGAAGGTGGCTATTGGCAAAGATGCTATCATTTCCCATGAGGTAGGCATGCTGCCTAGCTGCTTCTGTTCCCAGATCGATGATTCATGGTATCTTATAGAGAGGTAACTAGGTGGCTAGCTATGTAGTTATCACTGATGTTGAACACCCTGTTAGGCTCTTAAAACTTTTCTTTTGCTCTTGTCTGCTTGATAGGAACTAGTCCTCATGTCATCTCATATGCTTAGCAAACTCTCTTTTATCACTGAAAGCATGAATTGCGCATGGCATAAAATTTGTAGGAGATACTTTGTGAAAAACAATTTGAGGTCCGCTTATGTTTGTCGCATTAATATTTTAATTTGATTTCCTTGCTTTCCTGTGAACTTGCCATGTCGCTTTGATTCCAGTGGATCCAGTGGATCTTTGCGTTTCTTGGCCCTTGTACTGACTGATATTTTAGTTTGTTGCTAGCTGCATGCCATTGATTGTTACTGTATTGGCATAGGAATTTATAGGTATGCTTAGCTGTGTAATGTTGCAGTGTATGCTACTATTTTGTTCTTTCCTTGTATGTTGCTTCCTTGTATGTCGCACTGGATTAGAGGCTGTGGTCCCTAATGGTGTTTTAGTCCTTATTGTTGTATGCTGTTAAGGTTAATAGAAGATGAGAACTGGGGCTCAGGTTTTGGGGGTGATGGGGACGTCATCGCTGGGAGATGAAACAAGAAAACCTAGGATGCGTTTTCTTTCCCCTCCTTTTATGTTCTCAACTAGTTTGGATCAAGAAGATTTGTTGTTGTTTATACAGTAATGGGCTATGATTAGAAAGAGAGGATGGAAAAGACTTTGTACATCGCATTCGATACAGCAAGTCTTACAAGGGCTGCACCGTCCCTTTTTATTGGTTCACATGCATACGACACCCATTAAAAAATATTAAGACATCTTTACGACATCCCAGTTTTAAACTTACGATACCGTAGTTATAAAATTAAGATACCTATTTAGAAAGTAAAAAAAAATTACGACACCCAGTTTTAAACTTACGACATCCTAGTTTTAAACTTACGATACTCGTTCAGAAAGCAAAAAAAAAAAAAAAATTACGACACCCCAGTTGTAAACTTACGACATCATAGCTATAAAATTACGACACCCATTTAGAAAATGTTTTTGTATACAAATTTTAAAAAAAAAAGTTGTCTAACGTGCATTAATATCCGTTTAACTTTTTTTTGGAATTTGTGTATAGACACGTTTTCTGAGTGGGTGTCATAATTTTATAACTACAGTGTCGTAAGTTTACAACTGGGGTATTGTAATTTTTTTTTATTTTCTGAACGGGTGTCGTAAGTTTAAAACTAGGGTATCGTAAGTTTAAAACTGGGGTGTTGTAATTTTTTTTTGCTTTCTGAACGGGTGTTGTAAGTTTAAATTGGAGTGTTATTTTAAATTTTGATGTGACGTGCATTAATATTTATTCAGTTTTTTTTTTAAAATTTATGTACAGACACATTTTCTGAGTGGGGGTGTCATAATTTTATAGCTACGGTGTCGTAAGTTTTCAACTAGGGTGTCATAATTTTTTTCTTTCTGAATGAGTGTCGTAAGTTTAAAACTGGAATGCCGTAAATTTTTTTCTCGAAATGTCATAAAGGTGTCTTAATATTTTTAATGGGTATCGTATGCATATAAACCAATAAAAAGGGACGGTGCACGTAGGACTTGCTGCACTGGATGCGGTGTACAAAGTCTTTTCCAAGAGAAGATTCAAGGGGGATTCTGAAAACCCTATGGCTTTCATCTCCTATGGTAGAGGACAAAAGGAAAGAAGAAATGTAGAGTGTCGCTCTTTTAGCTTGGTGTATTCTGGTCTGCCAATAAAGTTTCTTCTCCATATCTCCTTAATAGATGGATTGGGTTTTTCTACAGGTTTCTCCCTTTGATATACTTGATAATGAGCCCTTCTCATTTTTTTCTTGTTTCGTTCACTATTTTCATTCTCTTTTAGGATTCTGTTCATCACGACATCCGTCCCATATATTTAGTCTCTTCTTCCCCCTCAAATTAGGTGGAAACATTTGGCTTTTTTCTTTTTGTGGGGGGGGGGGGGGGCGAAAATTAAACATCCGTTGTCACAAAAGAGGATTCTCTCCCCTTAGAATCTCCTGTTTGTGTTGCTCCATGGAAAACGAATGCCCCTTAGAATCTCCTGTTTGTGTTGCTCCATGGAAAAACGAATGGATGGTTAGTGCGGGGGACATTGGAAGACACCAGTCACCAGGAAGGGAATTCCGGCACTCCTTGCCAATTCCTTTGCGCTTGTTAATTGCAGCTTGCCTTTTTTTTTTCTTTTCTTTTTTTTTTTCCTCTCCCCTCTTCAAGAAACAGTTTCTGCCGGTCGTTGGCGATCTCCGTTTGGTTTTTGAACTCCCCTCCTCAAGAAACAGTTTCTGCCGGACGTTGGTGATCTCCATTTGGTTTTTGAACTCCCCTCTTCAAGAAACCTCCACTGGTTCACATCCCACTTCCGAGGTTTCTTTTTGTTTAATAAGCCCGCATGTCCGTAGTCTGGATGATTGGGCTGAAAACGCGCTATAAAATTCAGGGAGAGAAGGAAAAGCCTTGCTGCACCGGTGATTGATGTGCATATACTAAGAATAAAATATTATTATTTTTTACTTTGGTATGCGCATATGCAGCGTGTAATATGCGCTAATTATTGAGTGCTGTGCAACTCTTGTTGCATTGCTCCTGGTGCAACAAGGCATTTTTCAGACAGAATTAAGCTAGGCGAAAATTAAACATCCGTTGTCACAAAGAGGATTCTCTCCCCTTAGTATCTCCTGTTTATGTTGCTCCATGGAAAACGAATGGATGGTTCGTGCGGGGGACATTGGAAGACACCAGTCACCAGGAAGGGAATTCCGGCAAATTCCGGCACTCCTTGCCAATTCCTTTGCGCTTGTTAATTGCAGCTTGCCTTTTTTTTTTTTTTTTTTTTTTTTTTTCCTCTCCCCTCCTCAAGAAACAGTTTCTGCCAGTCGTTGGCGATCTCCGTTTGGTTTTTGAACTCCCCTCCTCAAGAAACAGTTTCTGCCGGACGATGGTGATCTCCATTTGGTTTTGAACTCCCCTCTTCAAGAAACCTCCGCTGGTTCACATCCCACTTCCGAGGTTTCTTTTTGTTTAATAAGCCCGCATGTCCGTAGTCTGGATGATTGGGCTGAAAACGCGCTATAAAATTCAGGAGAGAAGGAAAAGCCTTGCTGGTGATTGGCGTGCATATGCTATGCTAGGAGTAAAATTATTATTATTATTTACTTTGGTATGCGCATATGCAACGTGTGATATGCGCTAATCATTGAGTGCTGTGCAACTCTTGTTGCATTGCTCCTGGAGCAACAAGGTATTTTTCAGACAGAATTAAGCTAGGCTGAACCTTAAATGCAAAGAATCATATATGGGTTGAGCGCCTATGCTTTCTTTAGCTTCACCCAGCTCTACTGGACCGCGTACAGAGAGAAGCCGAATTTTGGTGACCACTTGTAGTCTAATCTTGAATCGATATGACCTCAAATTATAGTGATGGAAAATTTGATAATTTCTTGTACTAACGTTATGACTTCAGATATGCCGCATTTGTAATTAGAGACGGTCCTGCTATCATGTGATGTGAATATTGTGGTGGCTATTATTTGTTGCTGTCAATCACTTGCGATAAACATCGGGTAGGCTGAGATCTCCGCAGGCCTTCGCAATTGTAGAGAGGTCATCGTCTTCCTTCTAGAGCCTGCAAAAAGTCTTAGACCGGTGGTTTCGGTGGGGATTCTCCGACGCCCAAGTCAGTGGGTTGTAGAACAGGAATATTGTAGATGAGAAGAACTTGAAAGAGAGTTTTCGAAAGAGTCCCCTCGCATTGAGCTCGGGTTTTCCTTTTATATGTTTGGGGGTTTCGTTTACCTCGTTCCGTTGGAACCGTCGAATCTTTCTCGTTGAGATAAGCTTCTCGAACGGTGAGTGGTTAAGTCGTTGCTGGATGAGGGCTACTTGTAGTGGTAACTGCTGAACGAGCTAACACTTGCTCGTGATTTCAGCGAGCGAGGTATATGGCAATAACCTTGAATCACGGGATCTGTTGTGTGAGAATTGTCTTCATGCGAAAAAGCACTGGAGGTCGACGCTGGGGCCGACGCTGGAGGCCGGAGCCAAAGTTCAGCGCTAGAAGCCGACGCTGGGGGCCGACGTTGGAGGCCGGCGCTGGAGTTCTCTCTGGGTTTTGCTGTCTCATCATTATTTTCGAAAATCGTGCAAGAGATAATACTACCCAGAGGAAACGGTCAGCCGTATCAAATGCCCCTCCGCCCCTGAGATGGGTGAGCGCTCAATCACCCGCGAAAGGGGTGTTATTATCCTTTGGGCGGTCGATTTTCGCGCCATCATTTCACTTTTGTTGGGATTGGAGAGGATTTCCTCGGGCAATGTCACAAAAGGCGAGCATCATCATTGTGATAAGGCCAATGCCCCCCTTTTTATTGGTGGAGCTTTTCGTGTTTTTCACGCTGGCAGGCCGTCGAAGCGCCTTCCAATTGAAGGTGGACGCGTAATCAGGTCGGACGATCGTGGGTGATTTGAAATGGAGTTATAAGGGAAAAATCGTCCTTATCCTCCCATCCTCCCTTTTCTTACGCTACTGCTCCCTTTCGAGTCCGTAAGCGTTCGTTTGTCTCCTGTGTTCGTTCTCTCCTCGTGCTCCTTCGATTCTAGCTCAAGTTTTCCAGTTAGTCTCCATGGCTTCATCGCCTTCTTGTTCCATTTCTGATTCCTGGGGTTCCCCCAACCCTTCTCAAACTTCTAATTCCTTACCAAGCCAGTGGTCTATCCCCTCCTCTAATCGCTCCTTGCCGGAACAGCGGCCGGTCAATCGCCCCTTAACCGGGAGTCGCCGACCGGCGGGCGGATTTCCGCCGGGCCGTCCGACGGCTGCTGGTCCTTCTAGTGTCGTCAAGGAGTCCCCAAAGGGACTGCTTCCGCTATGTCTGCTCAAGACATAGTAAATCTGAAAGCCAAATATAGCTTTCCGCCGGACCTTCGTTTGTTCTACCCTGCTCCAATGACAGGGTAACCTCTTCCCATTCCGGAAGGGTTGCCTTGTATGGAGCCTTCTTTAAGGCCGGACTTCGGTTACCTATCCATCCTTTCATCCTCAATCTTCTGGACCGATACTCTCTAACACCTTCTCAATTAGTTCCTAACTCGATCCGAACCATTGTCGGCTTTCTGGTTCTCTGTCACCTGCAAGGCATAGAGGCCAGCATCTCCTTATTCCGTAATTTTTATACCCTCCGCAAGCAATCGGGTTGGTGGTCTTTCACCCCTAGGTCCAATAGGATCCTCAAATTGTGCCTTCCCACCTCCGTCAAAGGGTGGAAGGACAAATTCTTTTTTGCTGATATCGGCGGGGTGCGCGGAAGCTGGGGGATACCCAACATCGATGCCAATAGGGATTCCTCCATCCTTCCAAGAGATCGGATGGCTTTTGGGCAGCTTCTGACTGCCGATGTCCCTCGGTGTAAATGCTTTTAGCCGAGGAAAACCTTCGTCTCGCCGGTTTAATTCCTTCGAGTGGTGAGCATTTGATTACTCGCCTTCTTTTTTTCTTTTTCCCCCTCTCTCCCCCCTTTTTTTTAATTTAAATTCATCCTCGCCTTTGTAGGGATGGCGCCATCGCTTCGCGAGCTCAGGCAGGCGGCCACTAGGAAGAGGAAGGCTACGGGGGATGAGTCCCTTGCCGAGAGAAGGGCCGTTGCCAAAATCCCAAGGAGGACCAAGGCGGGGAGGGCCGACGCGGGGAGGGCCGATGCGGAGAGGGCCGAAGCAGGGCCGACGCTGGAAGGGTCGGCACTGGAGGGGCTAAAGTTGTGAAGCCCCTGCGCGCTAAGATTTTGAAGAAGGGCGACCCTAGAAGAGCCGACGCTGGGGAGGCCGACGCTAAAAGGGCCAAAATCGTAGAATCTCCGCACATGTGTGAGGCGGCCAGAGCCCAAGCCGACGAGCCCGCCAAGATAGATACGGTAAGGGCCGATGCCGGTGAGGAAGTTGGGCGGAGCCAACTAGAAGGGAGATCTTCAGTTCTAGCTCCTGTCATCTTGCTCGATCCTTCTCCCGAGAAGGTCGCAAGAGCGCCGTCACCCTTGCCCAAAGCCGTGGAGACGGAGCAAGTTCCTGCAGCAATGGGACCAACTCCAGCAGCTACCCTGCCCCCCGTGGGGACAACAGCCGAAGCGCCTCCACCAGTCAAGGGGTCGGAGGCGGCAGAATCAGAGGCGGAATCGGCCTCCGCGGACCCCGTGCCAAGGGAAGGGAGGGGTGTCGATCCTTCCTTCCAATCACTGTTGGCGAACCACAGCCGCTGGGCCGAACGGGCCTTAGAGGAAGCATCTGTGGTGGAGGTGCAAGAGTTTCTCCGGCATCAAGGGAGAGCCACCTTCTTCCGCGAGGCGTCGGTGGCACATCTCTGGGTGAGCCTCTGCTCAATTATCGTTTTTCCTCTTTGCTTCGTTTGTTTTATTTTGCTTTTTAACATTGACATTCCCTTTAGGCACTGAACTCTCTAATCGCCATGAAGAATCTTTGGACCCTGAGTGATACTGCTATCGACCAGGCGCGGGAGGAGATGTTATCACTCCAAGCCAGAGCAGAAAAGGCGGAAATGGCTTTGGAGGATACCCGGGCCACCCTAAAGGGCGAAGTCGATGCTATCCGGCAGAGAGCCGATAAGGCCGAGTATGCGCTGGAAGTTGTCCAGCGTCGCGCAGCCAATGAGCTGGATAACGCTCAGGTGGCCGAGGAAAAGCAGAGGATGGCCGAGGAGAGGCTGAAGGTGGTGGAATCGGAAATGCGCATCTTGAAGACTCAATTGGATTCTGCCTCCATTGAAATAGACGCAGCCAAAGAGGCCACCCGCCTGTCCGACGCCAAGATTGTCGATTTGGAGGCTGCGGTGACTGAGGCCAAGAGGGAGGCCGTCGAGTCCGAGCAGAGAGCCCTCGAGGCGGAGAAAAGAGCTGCAGAGGCGTAGAGGATTTCAGAAAGTCTAAAGCCTTTGATAAGGAGCTAGCCGAATCAGCGGCGTTTGCTTATAATGCTGGCTTCCAAGACTGCAAGGACAAAATCCAGGAACTCTACGACCTGGATGATATTGAAGGGCTGAAGCCAGATGACGTCCCTGAAGACGATGACCCGGCCCGAATAACCCTTAAAATAGTTTTTTTTTTTTTTTTTTTGTATTGCTCTAAGCCCGACTCAGGTCGGTAATTTTATAACCTTTTAGTCATCAATGAATGTTTTAACACTCATTGTGCGCCTTTGGTTATAATCAGCTTTAGTTGTGTAAGCTGTCGTGAATCACCAATCAATGGTGCCTCGTCAGATAGGTTACGCGAAATGTGATTGTGAGGCGAAACATTGTCCCAGATACCAACACAGGGAGCCAACTTTTGGTGCCGACGTGGGGCGCCGGTCTTTAATGCCGACATGGAGCCGGTCTTTGGTGCCGACTGGGGGCCGTCTTTGGTGCCGACGTGGGGCGCCGGTCTTTAATGCCGACGCGGGGCGCCGGTCTTTAATGCGATGTGGAGCCGGTCTTTAATAGCCGGTGCCGACGCGGAGCCGGTCTTTGGTGCCGACGCGGGGCGTCGGTCTTTAGTTGCCGGTGCGGAACCGGTCTTTGGTGCCGATGCGGAGCCGGTCTTTAATAGCCGGTGCCGATGCGGAGCCGGTCTTTGGTGCCGACGCGGGGCGCCGGTCTTTAGTTGCCGGTGCGGAATCGGTCTTTGGTGCCGACGCGGGGCGCCGGTCTTTAGTTGCCGGTGCGGAACTGTCTTTGGTGCCGGTGGAACCGGTCTTTGGTGCCGACGGGGCGCCGGTCTTTAGTTGCCGGTGCGGAACGGTCTTTGGTGCCGACGCGGAGCCGGTCTTTGGTGCCGACGCGGGCCGGTCTTTAGTTGCCGGTGCGGAACCGGTCTTTGGTGCCGACGGGGCGCCGGTCTTTAGTTGCAGGTGCGGAACCGTCTTTGGTGCCACGGGGCGCCGGTCTTTAGTTGCCGGTGCGGAACCGGTCTTTGGTGCCGACGCGGAGCCGGTCTTTAGTTGCCGGTGCGGAACTGTCTTTCATGCCGAACATATTCAGAAGAAATGCGAACATTTCGAACATCAGTCTATCAAATAGATTTAAATTAATGAAGATAGCACTTTACTGGTAATACCGGCGTAAATTGTCGGCGTTCCAAGTGCGAGGGAGCGGTTTCCCGTCTAGCTCTTCAACTTTGTACGCCCCGTGGTGAAGCACCTCCTTGACACGGTATGGTCCTTCCCATTTTGGTGCCAGCTTGCCCCCCTCCGTTGGCTTTGATACTTCAGCTCTTCGCAGAACGAGATCTCCGAAACGGAACGTCTTGGATCGCACTCGAGCGTTGTAGTGCTTGGCCGCTCGCTGACGGAACGCTGCCATGCGAAGCTGCGCTTGGTCTCGCAATTCTTCCACCAAATCCAGATCGGCCCTCAGCTGGTTTGAGTTGCTTTCTTCGTGGTATAATTCTCTCGGGGACTGGGAACTCCTATTTCCACCGGGATGACCGCCTCGGTCCCAAAGACCAGGCTGAAAGGAGTTTCCCCAGTAGGTGCTCGCGGCGTCGTGTGGTAGGCCCACAGTACACTAGAGAGTTCCTCCACCCAGCGCCCTTTGCAGCTATCCACCGAGCCCTGAGTCCTTGGAGAATGATGCGATTGGTCACCTCGGCTGCACCGTTGGTTTGGGGGTGCCCTACTGAGGTGAATCGGTGATGGATGCCTAGGCCATCGCAGAATTCCGAAAGGCCGTGTTGTCAAACTGTCGGCCGTTGTCGGTAACGAGGGTGTGCGGTAGCCCGAACCGGCACACCACAGACTTCCAGAAGAAAGTCCTTATTTTGGCCTCCGTGATCTTAGCGAGAGCTTCCGCCTCGATCCACTTGGTGAAATGGTCGGGCCACCACTAGGAATTTGCATTGTCCGAGGCAGGAGGGAACGGTCCCAGGATGTCCATGTCCCACTGTGCGAAGGGCCAGGGTGCAGCCAGAGGGGTCAGCTGGGACGCCGGTTGATGTTGAATGTTGGCATGGTGCTGGCAGCTGTCACACCTCTTGACGAGTTTGGATGCATCCTCCTTCATTGTCAGCCAGTAATACCCCTGCCGTAGGGCTTTATATGCAAGAGCCCTGCCCCCAGATGGCTTCCACATATGCCTTCATGTATCTCCCGCAGAATATAATTGGCTTCGGTGGGACCGACACATCTTAGGACTGGGTATGAGAACGACCTCCGGTAGAGCTTTCCCTCCATTATGAAAAACTTTGGGGCCCGTCTTTTAAGTTTCCTGGCTTCGGCAGGGTCTTCTGGGAGGGTACCCTCAGTAAAGTACCGGACATAGGCGTCCATCCAGGAAGGCTCCTGCTCCACTGGTAGAGTTTCTCTTGATACGTCAATACTCGGGGCTTCCAAGTGCTCCACATAAGCTCTTCCCAACATCCCATCGGCTGAGGTGGCAAGACGGGATAAGGCGTCGGCTCTAGCATTCTCCTGTCGAGGAATGTAGCTGACGCTGAAGTGAGCCAAGGGAGAAGCCAGCGTTTGTACCATACTTAAGTAGCGGGACATAATGGGATCCCTTGCTTCATATTCCCTGGTGATTTGGCCAGCAACCAGTTGGGAGTCGGTGAATGCCCTAAGGCGTTTCAGCCCAAGCTCTCGAGCTAATCTCACCCGGACAGCAGAGCTTCATATTCTGCCTGGTTATTAGTGGCTGGAAAGAGGAAGCGAAGTGCACACTCGGTTACAACTCCATCCGAGTTGGCCAAGATGAGGCCTGCTCCGCTCCCTTGTGAATTTGACGTCCCGTCCACATGAAGGACCCATTCATCATCACTGGTTCCATGGGACTGAGTGTCTGTAGGAGGTTCTTTAGGTTGCTCCTCTCCCCAAGTGCATTCGACCAAAAAATCCGCCAAGACTTGAGACTTCATGGCCGACCGGGGGTGAAAAGACAAGTCGAACTCCCCCAGCTTAAGGGCCCACCTCGCCAGCCGACCGGAAGTATCCGGGCGAGCAAGAACTGTCTTCAGAGGTTGGTCTGTGATCACCGCGATCGGGTGGGCTTGGAAGTATGGCCGCAGACGCTGGGCAGACACGATCAATGCAAAGATAATCTTTTCCATATTTGAGTATCTGGTCTCTGCATCGTGGAGCACCTTGCTTGTGTAGTATACTGGCCTTTGCATGCCACTGGTGTCCACGCGGACCAGCACAGAACTAACGGCTTCAGGAGAGGTTGCGAGGTATAGAAGGAGTTCTCCACCCGTTGGCTTGGCTAGCAGTGGGGGTAGATAGGAATTCCTTTAACCCGTCGAACGCCTCCTGGCATTCTTTCGTCCATTCGAATTTATTGACTATGCGAAGCGCCTTGAAGAAAGGTAGGCACCTTTCAGCGGACTTAGACAGGAAGCGGCTTAAGGCGGCCACCCTTCCGTCAGGCGCTGTATTTCCTTCTTGTTGGCGAGAGGCCTCATGTCCAAGATGGCTTGGACTTTGTCCGGGTTGGCTTCGATCCCCCTCCGGGTTACCATGAAACCCAAGAACTTTCGGCTGTCACTCCGAATGCACACTTACGTGGGTTCAGCTTCATTTGGTACTGACGAAGGTTGTCAAAAGTCTCCGTTAGGTCCGCGATATGGTCAGTGGCGTGAACGCTTTTTGTCAACATGTCATCCACGTACACTTCCATGTTGCGTCCTATCTGGCCTTCGAAGACTTTGTTCATCAGCCTCTGGTAGGTGGCTCCCGCGTTCTTTAGTCCCAAAGGCATCACCCTGTAGCAGTATAACCCCTTCTCAGTTATGAAGGAGGTAGCTTCTTCATCCGCCGGATTCATCCGGATCTGGTTATATCCGGAGAAAGCATCCATGAAGCTAAGGATCTCATGGCCGGATGTGACGTCCACCAGTTGATCGATCCGGGGCAGGGGAAAGCTGTCCTTAGGGCATGCTTTGTTGAGGTCGGTGAAATCTACGCACATTCTTCAGCTCCCGTTGGTCTTACGGACCAGCACCACGTTGGCCAACCATTCGGGGTAATGGACCTCCCGAATATGGCCCGCAGCCGTTAACTTGCGAACTTCCTCGTCGATAGCTTTCTGTCTATCCGGAGCGAAGTTTCTTTTTTTCTGTCGGACCGGCCGACACTCTGGCCTGAGGTTGAGTCGATGGGTGATCACTTCTTCGGGGATGCCCGGCATGTCTGAGGGCAACCATGCGAAGACGTCGGTGTTGGCACGCAGGAAAGTAAGAAGTTGATCACGTGCCTCTTCTGGAAGCAATGCCCCCACCTGAACAGTCCTTGCCGGGTCATCACCCAATGGGAGGGTTAGAAGGTGCTCGGCTGGCTCTCCCCTCCTTCCCAGCTCCCGGGGATCGAGCGACTCAGAGGCTACTGCCGACGCCGCTTCCAGCGGGCTGGGAGACAAATGATAGCAGGGCGGTAACGGGCTTTGCTCCCCTTTCGTTTCTCGACTCCTTTGTTGGTGGGGAACCTTACCAATAATCTCTTAGTGGAGATTACGGCATCTAGTAGATTCAACCCTGGTCTCCCCAAGATAGCGTTATAAGCCAGCGGGACCGGACCACCAAGAAATTTACAACCACAGTGCTCTGACATGGAGGGTTCCAGCCGTGACTGGAGGGCAATTTCCCCCTCGACGCTCACCGAATCTCCAGTGAAGCCCATTAGCGGCGCGGCAACGGGTCGGAGTAAAGATTTCGACAGATTCATCGAACAAAAGCCTCGTAGCTCAAAACATCCACCGAACTCTCACTATCAATTAAAATTCTTTTTACAGGATGTTTGGCTATAGTCATGGACACAACGACGCTGTCGTCATGCTTATTAACTATCCATCTAAATCCTTTCCAGAGAAAGGAATTACAGAATCTATTCCCTCTCGCTGCCTCTTTGAACCGCCACCGCCCCCCAGGAAATCATAGCTATGGTTTTTCAGTTGGAGCGTTGTCCACGCCAGCCGGACGACTCGGAGGCACCGGTGGGCCCGAAGTGGGAAGGTTTTCCCTTCGAACGAATTTGCCCAGGTGACCTTGCTGAACCAGCTCCTCAATGGCCTTTTTTAGATGGCGGCAATCCTCGGTGTCGTGACCATAGTCTCGGTGGTACCGACAGTAAAACTCCTTGTTGCGGGGGGCCCCAGACTTAAGGGAGCCGGACGCTTGAAATAAGGTTCCTCCTCGATCTCCAGCAGGATGTGAGATATGGAGCCATGAGGGGGGTGAATTGCTCCTTAGGAACAAGCGTCTGTGGTCGGTGATCTGAGCGGTGAGGAGGCTCAGGCTTCCGAGGTCGCGTACCGGCATGATCGGTAGGTGGTGGTTTCTTACTGGGGTTCTTGTCAACTTCCCTCCTGGAAGAATCCCTCGTCAGCGCGGATGTACTTCTGTGCTCGGCTCAGAAGCTCAGCATAAGAACTCGGAGGCTTCTTGTTAGAGGTAAGCAAACTGGACGGGCGAAGTCCTCGTTTTAATGCCAAGGTGGCTACGGAGTCTTCCAGGTTGTATACCTCCAGCATTGCTTCCTTAAATCGAGCGACAAAATCCTTCAAGGTTTCGCCACTCCTCTGCTGGACAGCAAAGAGGCTATCAGCCACTCGTGGGATCTTTCGACAGGCATCAAAGTGGCCAGGAAAGATCGCTCGAGTTGCCGAAATGAGTTGATGCTGCGTGGAGGCAAGCGGGAGTACCACGCGCGTGCCGCCTTGCGGAGGGTGGCCGGGAAAGCGATGCATAAAAGGGAGTATGTCGCTCCCTGGACCTGCATGAGGACCTTGTAGCTTTCCAGGTGGTCTAGGGGGTCTGTCGTGCCATCGTATGGATCCAGTTGGGGGAGACGGAAGGGGCGGGACCGGTTCCTTCATGATATGCCGGGAAAGTGGAGGCAACGCTCATAGTCCGTCCCGTGAGGATCAGCGATCCGGCGGCTAAGCTCGTCCAACCGTCGATGATACTCATCGAGCCTTCGCTCGGCCCGACGAGTAGTCTTCCTGGGGGTGCCATCTCGGGATGAATCGGAAGAAGAAGCTGAAGAAGATCGCCGGCGCAAAGAACGCGCCCGCCTGGACTCTCTTTCCTCAGCCGGTGGTGGGAACGACCGGAGTGGCGAGAGGGGGACCGCCGTCATTTCGAGGTCCTCGGTGATGAGGTTCGGGGGGTGAGCGGTGGGAGACCTCAGGTGGGGTCGCCTTGGTGAGACTGGACTATACCTCGCACCCCTTCGTCAAGCGCAGGGGGTTGAGCGCAGCAGCCAAATAATGCTCTTGCAGCCCCGGACCACTGTCATCAGATCCTGGACCTGGTGGGCCAGAACCTCGAGCTGGTCAGGTCGGCTTATCTGCGCAGGGGCGGAACATGGAGATTGGCCTCCGAGTGCTCAGCCCGTGGAATGCGCCCCGCGGCTTGACTGGAGGAAGCCTCCTGTGCTCGTGTAGTCACCATCGTTTCCCTCGCAAAATTGGTGGGGTCATAGGGGGAACTTTCGTCTTCCTCCCGTGCGAACTGCACCCCTTCCTGGCGCGCCAATCTGTTGCTGCCAAATCACTTGCGATGAACGTCGGGTAGGCTGAGATCTCCGCAGGCCTCCGCGAATGTAGAGAGGTCACCGTCTTCCTTCTAGAGCCTGCAAAAAGTCCAGACCGGTGGTTCCGGTGGGGACCCTCCGACGCCCAAGTCAGTGGATTGTAGAACAGGAATATTGTAGATGAGAAGAACTTGAAAGAGAGTTTCGAGAGATCCCCTCGCATTGAGCTCGGGTCCTCCTTTTATACCTGTTTGGGGGTTCGTTTACCTCGTTCGTTGGAACCGTCGAATCTTCCTGTTGGGATAAGCTTCTCCGAACGGCGAGTGGTTAAGCCGTTGCTGGATGAGGGCCGCTTGTAGCGGTAACTGCTGAACGAGCTAACACTTGCCCGTGATTTCAGCGAGCGAGGTATATGGCAATAACCTTGAATCACGGATCTGTTGTATGAGAATGGTCTTCATGCGAAAAAGCATTGGAGGCCGGCGCTGGAGGCCGGAGCCAAAGTCCAGCGCTGGAAGCCGATGTTGGGGGCCGACGCTGGAGGCCGGCGCTGGAGTTCTCTCTGGGTTTTGCTGTTCATCATTATTTTTGGAAAATCGTGCAAGAGATAATATATCTAGGAAACGCCAGTCATATATTATTATTTTTTTTTTTAAAGTTCGACTATACCATGCCGTGGTAATCGTGGCAGCTAGTGCTGCTCGAGTGCTCACTTCTAAGCAGATCACCGTTTAGGTGCCAGACGGTGCTTTCCCCGACTGCAAATAGAATTTGCAGTCAAGATGACATTGGAGGATTGGTAGGCGGCCGCTGTTGGCGCAGATGGCGGTGGGGACAAACAGTGTGCTTCGGTACAGGTTGGAGCATTCCGCGAGAGCTTGGGGAAAATTAAAGTTGGAACGAATTGGAGAGTGAAAATGTGGTTTCCTTGCTCAAGGCTTCCAGCTGCGTGTACTAGATCTGATCCAACGTGTTATAATAGTTGCTGGTGACTTCTACAAATGTAGGTGGGGACGTGAAGGGACGTCGATGGTAACCCTCTAAGTAGATCCACTTCAAAATTCCTCTGTTCAAGGGACCATTTATATCGATAGAACAAGCTAGATCCACGGTTCAAAATTAGTTCTGTTAACTCCATGCTAATGGCCTGCTCAAATAATAGCATGTTGGCCGGTGATTGGTTGTGGCGACACAGGCTAGTAGGGGTGCAATTTGGGCTCATGAAACTTGGGTTTTCCTCAATTCTAACCCTATTTGTAAAATCTCAATCCTAACCCTATTTGTAAAACCTCAACCCTAACTCTATTTTTAAAAATCGGGTTTGGGTTGAATTTCAGGTTGAAATTCGGGTTAAGAAAAAAAAATTTAAATTGAGACTCTTACATCAGATGAATCTCATCTACATGCAGTATAAATTAGATCCACTTCACATCATAAATGACAGAGAGAAGAAGCAAGGCATGGTAAGTTTCACCATGCATAAATGACGTTGCTGCAGCATGCAGTTTAATTTTGGGTAAAAGTGATTGAAACTTCGTCATCTTCATATTTTGAGGGACAGTGGTTTTCACATCCAGCCATTCTTTACTTAGAGCTATAAGTCCATGCGCAACTACTTTGCTTCATTAATTGATGACATGAGGATCCCCTTGTGACAATGAAACCAAAAAGGGAACATCCATAGAATTGCTACATAGGCCGGAATATAAACCAATCTTGTTGCATACATGGGCATGAACATAGCTTCAGGGAAAATGGCATGACATTACACATCATGATAAGTTCAGAATACATCATCTTTGAAGCAGAGATAGCCTGTTTAGAAGGTGCTGCAAGACTTAGTTTTATACCACTGTACTTCTAAGTTCTAACATTACGGCATCACTAAAATATAAGGTTGATCTGGAAACAACCCTTCAGTCCATCTCAAGTTTGATAAGCTCGGTGTGTGATTTTCCTTCCAGCTTTCTACTTAGACCATACCTAAAGAAGTCTCCAAATCTTTTCTTTTTGTACCTGACATTCCGTTTGCTATCAATTATTGATTTTAGAGGCTCAATTTCTACATCATCATTTGGCAAGATGGATGCAGCAATTGAAATCCTTTCCTTCTTCTCATTAGCCATAGCTCTATGCTTCTGTACTTTCCATTGCTCAACACTTGACAACCAAAAGGACAATACAATATCCATTACTACTTGATTCATCTATTTTGGAAGGCTTTCAATTTAAGTTACATCATAGAAGAAAAAAAAATTTATATTTTTTATCTTTATTTTTTATATTAAAATTTACTTTATATTAAAAAAATATCAGACTTCTTGCATAATTTTGGCATCCGAATGCCGATCTTTCATCTTCACACTTAATACTATGTATAAATAGCATTTAAACGTATAATAAAATCTGTAACCCAAATTTTAAAAATTTAAATAACATTTAAGACATTTGTAAATATGGGATAATAATTAATGGAATATAAACATGAAAGCTTACTGATGCACGTAATTTTTTTCTCTACTCTGATTGCCAACAGAAGACTCTGATTGCCAATAGGGAAGACTCTGATTACTAACAGGGATGAGCGATCAATGCCAACAGGGGAAGACTTTGATTACTAACAGGAGATGAGCGATCAAAGTGTCTCCTGAATTGTAAAAGTAGTTAATATTTATACGCATTAAAGATGAGAAATTGATCATGAAAGAGATGACATTATGACAGACAATAACTGATTTTGTGAGGAAGAGATGAGGCGATGGGAGAAGGGAGTCCGATTTGATTAGAAGACATGCAGTCCTTTTGTCTTCAACAGAGCCCGACCATCGTTGGAAGTCAGGCTTCCCACCCTTGCCGGAAACTAGATCTAGAGATCTAGATCCCTAGATCCATCTGAATGTCGTCGCTGTCTCTTCTCCGGCGATAGTTTCTAGCAAGACTCAACCCACAGAGAACAAGGATACATACACAAGGTAACAGGGGATGAAACAAAAATTACCAGTGGATTTCGTTGCTTGTTGGTGATGATTTCGTTGCTCGCCGGTGACAATCGGAAAGATCTGGCAACTCCAAAGCTCCGACGAAGGCGAGCGCAAAAATGAATGGCGGGCTAGCGGAGCGGGCGTCGGGCGAGCGAAGAAAATAACAAAATAACTCAGCGAGCGGGTTGTGGACTTGTGGGCCTATAGGCCAGTGGACGGGTTCGGGTTATCCCGGGCCGGGTTGACTACAACCCGAACCCGAACTGATTTTAAATCGGTCCGGGTTAAACCCGAGTTCTTCAGGTTTGGGTTGAGCAAATCTGAATTCAAGCACTAACTCGGGTTTGGTGGGCCAGGTTTAGATTACATCCGGCCTAAGTTGCACCCCTACGGGCTAGGTTCCAAAGGCTTCAGCGGTGGGCCTATGTAATGCAATGCCTGTAGTCACTCGCTACAAGCCTGCAACTGTTAGCTTAGCAAAGGTTGGTCGAAGAAAATATAGAGACGAGTGTTTTGCACAGCTGTAGGAATTGCCAGTGTCTGCACTTTTAACACGGATCTGTCCTTTGCGCACGGTAATTAAAGTAGGAGACAATTAGCCATGTCCCACATCGATTGCAGCTTGCTTGGAGGTGGAGAAATTTTTTTTTAAAAAAAAAAGAAATCTCTCCTCTTCTTGGATCTGGTACCACTCTTGATCTTGGTCACATACTTGCATGAAAAGGCTTTATAATGCCTTGCATGTCATGATGAACTATTTTATAGGTAAAAGGGTCAGCACAAGTAGGTGTCTTAAGGATCGGTACAAAGCAAAATATATGACTCAACAACAACCAAGTCCTAGAGCTCAAATTAGTTGAAATAATGCTTTTAATGCAAATAAAAATCGAGTGTTGTAATTTCTATAGTTTTTAAATTCCTGCATCGTCAAACACAATGCACCCTTCTTGTGAAGGTCTCTTGTTGGTGATTTAGAACGGGTGGAGACTCAGCCCGGTATCCGGGTGACGACAAGACGATACAAGAAATATAACTGTCCTCCACCTTATGGTGCGAATTGAACTACTCTAAACCTTCTCAATTTTTAACCAAAATGCCTTCAAATCACATTTTAGGAAAAATTGAAAAGTACTAAACCAAGCAAATCAAGCTCTTGCACTTACTTTGCTCATATTGCATGTCAAGCTACATCGTAGTCAAACAAACATATTACCATCGTACCATAATCAAATATTACATATAAGCAGCTGCGGGCCGCTGGCATCCCCTTCTGGTCTGCAGCCACTTCAGCCGCTGCTACTCGTTACACTCAATCTAATTATCTAATCTCACTACCTCTAATAACATAACAATCCAACAGTCAATCAAAATATAGTAGTCGCATCTTCCCTTCTTCCCTCCTCTTCTACTTTCATGACACTACGGGACAAAAGTCCTTGCCTCAAAATAACCCACAGCCGGGCATCGCTACTACTAACAGAGCCTAAAAATTGGCGCCTAGAAAAAGAGAAACACCACTGCATGGCACGGCGGGAGACTTGAAATCCCATGCCATCATCATGTCCGAAATAGTTAGGTGATTAGACCCGAAAATTTTTGCCAGCGAAGGTCTGGCCGAACTGCCAGTTAGCCGGGACGATGTTCCAGGAGGTGGAGGTGCGGCGGTCGGTGGCGGTGACGCGGAAGGAGAGGGACTGGCCGACCAGCACGGCGTTGGACTGCCAGTTCTGGCCCCAGTTCCGGGACATGGGCATCCACCCGGTGCGCGACCCTTTCACGCTCGCTCGGACGATGTCGCCGGCGCCGGCGACGTTCGTGATCAGCACCAAGTTGAAGTAGTTGAACCCGTTGATGGTGAACCGGATCCCACCCGACTTCCGGCACGGCACTCTGTCGAAAATATAAATTTTGGGAGCAGTGATTAAAATACTGAATTGAATTCATGGGGCCGGGCAGGCGCGTGGGGGCATGTGCCTCTGTCTCCACGGATTCACGCGGTTTCCGTTTCGAGACGTGTGATCGAATATAAAAATATATAACACGGACCCATCAGAACGAAGGGCTTTTTGGTCATTTAGGTCGGGAATAAAAAAAAAAGTTAAAAAACAACAGCAACAGCCGGAGACTATGCGGGGATCACGGGTATCGTGATTTGATATCAGGTCAAAAAAGGTCAACGTCAACAACTATAAGCGGTCCTTTCCTTCTTCTTACCAATCTAATACTCTCTTCTTTTTTTTTTTTTTTCGGTTTTAGTAATGAGGACTTTATCTCATAAATAATCTTATCTTATAATACCGTGATGAAACGGATGAAGGGCATTAAAACGGGGCCCTTAATGGCTTCAATTAATTCGAATTAGTACGGTCGTTCAGGACCAACACCCGCTGTGAAAGGGAACAGGTCAAGGGACGGAGATCTCACATAATTAAAAGATTCATCCCGATAGCATCAGATCTACGGTGGCGAAAACAGAGAGCAAGAAATAGACGTACCTGATCTACGGTGGAGAAAAAAAGAGAGCAGCGAGCGAGCGAGCGAGCGAGCGAGCAAGAGATGTTACCTGCGGTAAGAGACGGGGACGATGCCGGCGCGGTACTGAGCGATCTTGAGGAACATGGGCATGGCGAGGTCGAAGTGGGGGCGTGGAGGGTTGCACCACCCGCCATCGTCGGAGGGGAGGGCGTAGTTCGGGGGGCAGAAGTTGGTGGCCGTGATGAAGATGGAGGGGCTCCCCCGGAGGCACCAACTGGGGTCCTCGGCGCACTTGATCTCGAAGCACGCCCCGCAGCTCAGCCCTTCGTTGAACAGCGCCGTGCTCAGGGCCGCCGTCTCCACCCCGTACCCCTGGCTGTATAGATTGCCGTACCCGCACGCCCCTCCTGTAATGTTTTCAGACCAAGAATCGATCAAACCAAACGATGATGCCTCATCTTAGTAGGCCAAGCCAGGTTGTTGCGAGTTAAAAAAACCAAAAAAAAAAAAGGGAAATGTGGGTGGTACCCATGGTGCCGGAGGCGTCGCTGCCCCCGTAGAAGGTGGCGTGGGCCTTCTGCCAGGGTCCGCCGGCGTAGACTCCAGGGATCCGGGCGTCGGCGAGCGTCGACAATGCAAGCAGAAACAAGGCGATGGCGGCGGCGCCGTGGAAGAAGGCCATTTGGAAACCTTGGAGAGAGAATAGAAGGAGAGGGAGCAGCGTGAATGGGCGACGAGGGAAGCTGGAGAGACTGGGGGGGCTTTAAAGTGGGAGAGAGGTGGGCTACTTAATGCAGCGAGTCGGTGGGGTTGAGCTGAGAAAATGAATGAATGTTTTTTTTTTTTTCTTTTTTCTAAACGAGTGGATGGGGTTTAACGTAAAAAGAATTTATTTTATTTTGACCCTCTCAGAAACCAGATAATTTTTTTAAAAAAAATTACTAGTCTGTTCAAATTATTTTATCAGAATAATATAAGCAAGCCATCCACTTCACGATGTCATGGCAAACAGTTCAAAAGACTAAAATACCCTCGTTGTAGTAATTTTTTACTGATGGTAATGCTATGAGCACGGGAAGGAGAGGGAGGACGGCTAGGCGAAAATTGGGACGAGGGATTGAAATATTGGAGACGCTGAGGCCAGCATCGTCGACGAGGGAGTCAAGGGCGCGACAAGGATGACGGCTAGAGTGCCGATTCGAGGCTGGGCCTTGGGAAATGGACTCTCGCCAAGTTGATTAATTTCATGATTTTTTTTTTTTTTTTTGATTATAGATGAACAATCACACCAATTTAGGTTGAGTTAAGTTTGATATATCAGAATATGAAATTTGAGTGAGAACCAAAGGACACATGTCATCCTGAGATCAGTACCATGGTCCTAAGTGATAGGCTATCCGGGCAATCATCTAGTCAACAGCTGAATTAGCTTTCCGATAGATGTGTCGGATTCGAATGGTATCAACTTGACGAAACATAATTCGAATGTCGCGGATCAAGGGGATGGTAGAGAACTGGTCATCAGAGTCCTAACGGGGCTAGCTAATAATAGTAGTGGAGTAGTCCTCAATTATGATTATTCGGCTATCCAGGCTGCGAATGGCATAGGATATACCAGCCCACGCCGCATATAACTCAACTAATGGCACCGATAGGTCGAGAAGGCCGAATCCATCAGCTGCTATTATCGATCCATTCGACCCATGGATCACAAAAGCCGAACCAACAACTCTGCTACGAACACTCTCATCAAAGTTGATTTTGATAAACCCTAGGGGTGGGAGCTCCCAAGAGTAAAGACCGTCTGCCGGTGCGCTGCCAAGGCAGCAAGGGAGCCCCAGCTTCCAGGGTCATCATAATCAAAAACTACATGATGAAGGATGTATTCCGCAGAAAAGGACAAAGCAGTCTGGACAAGCCTATGAGGGGGAGCAGTCTCATCAGAGAAAATAATATGGTTCCGAGATAACCAGACCTGGTAAGCAATGTAAGCAATCGTGGTACCCAACTATCGGATGCCCCTTCGAATGTCTAGCCTGATCAATCTCAGAAAAGAATTGTGGCTAGGGTCACTACTATCACCCCAAAAATAGAACCCGAGATCTGTCAAATCAGTTTCGCTCTACCGCACGAGAAAATAGCATGATCAATAGTCTCTTCCTCTAACCCACATAGAGGGCACATAGGCTGGATCGATATACCCCTCCTATAGAGCAGGGAACAAGTAGGGAGGCAGTCCTAAGCCATTTTCAGATGAAGAGGCGAACTCTGGGGTGAATGGGAAGCTTCCAGATCCAAGACACATCCAGAGTAAGCCTGCGCTGAGGTCTGTAAGCCTTTACAAGATTCCTAATGGGAGCACGAGCCGTACAGGATATCCTCCATAAAGTGATATCAGAAATGTGACCCGAAAGAAGAGGAATAGAGAGAATACGCCGACGGAGCTCCTTATCGAACAGAGTGGACACCAAAGAGAGTTGCCAAGCATGACGATCCTGAGCAATTAAATCAGTAACTCTCATTTCACTTGGGATATCAGAGCTCACATAAGTAGGCCACCGGGTAAGGGGAAGGTCTGCAATCCATATATCCCGAACAACATCGACAGAGGCACCATCGCCAATCATCCACGAGATATTAGACAACATGGTCGTGGCATGTCGGCAGACCTCTTTTCAGAAGCAGTATCCCCGAGTAGACTGAGAATAAGTAGAAGGGGTCCAGTCTCCGTATTTGGCATGCATAAATGAGCTCCACAAATAGTATGGATCAAGCAAGAATCGCGAAGCATGTCTAGCAGTCAAAGCATCCCTCCTGACTGTGAGGGACTGGATCCCAAGCCCCTCCTCTGAAATCGGCATACAAATAATGTCCCAAGCCAGAAGGTGAATACCATAACCTTCCTGCATAGAGCCCCAGAGGAAGTCCCGAAAACATCTCTCCAACCTCCTCAGACAAGACACCTGAATAGCAGCATTAGATAAAATATAGAGCGGAAGAGAAGTAAGCACAGACCGAATAAGGGTGAGTCTAGCATCATAGATAGCCCAATGACCTGCCATCCATCCAGACAGTCATGGACACGGCGCTCAAGATCACTGAAATCAGTACTTCGCGGTCGTCTCCCCGTGATGGTAATCCCGAAATAGGATAGACGGTCAGCCTGCACAGAGATATCCAAGATTTGCATAATAGACCCCTAACAGCTAGGTCAGTCTTCGGACTGAGATTAACTTTTTGACCAGAAGCCTGACAATAAGACTGAATAACTGTGGCAAAAGCAGAAGCATTGTAGATAGTGGCCTTGCCCAATAGGATACAATCATCAGCAAATAAGAGGTGAGAGAGCGAGGGCCCGTAGGGCCTCGCGCTATAAGTAACAAAGGAGGGATCCTGCTGAGTCTGAGAAAGAGCCCGAGATAACACATCAGCAAAGAAGATGAACAGGAAAGGGGATAGAAGACATCCCTGCCTCAGACCAACAACTGAGTGAAAGTAGTCCGTCTAGCCACCATTAATAATGATAGAGAAGGACGGCTGGTGAACACAAGCCCTAATCCAGGAAATAAAGAGGTCATCAAACCCAAACTCCTGATGAGTACGATAGAGAAAATCTCAACTCAATCTATCATAAGCTCTCTCCATGTCCAGCTTAACTGCCATAAGACACTGACGAGTAGGGGCACGATGAAGGTCATGCATAAACTTTTGAGCTAGCAAGACATTATCAGAGATACAACATCCTCTGAGGAAAGCCCCTTGCTCAGAAGAAATAAGGCAAGGAATCACTAGCCTCAGACGAGAAACCAAGAGGTGAGCGCAAACCTTATATAAAGTAGTATATAAGTTGATCGGCCGGTAGTGCTGAGGAATAGAAGCATCAGGACGTTTGGGCACCAAGGTAACAAGAGTCCGGTTCCAATCAGAGGGAATAGATCTAGACAAAAAAACAAACTGGATGGCCTCCACAACATCCTGGCTCACAATATCCCAATAGTGGCGGAAGAAAAAGGGTGAAAACTCATCGGGCCCAGGGGCCTTATCAGATCCAAGGTCCCATAAAGCCATCCTAATCTCCTCCGAGGTAATAGGCCTTGTAAGAAGGTCGTTCTCTAATATAGAGACCTTAAAGGGACTCGGCACAGGAGTAACAGGGAAGCCATCCCCGTCCACTCAGTCCATCTAGACTGAAAGAAGTGATGAAGCTGATCTCTGGTAACCTGGATATCCTCATGGAAAGTCCCCTCCTCATCAGCTAATCGCTGGATCTGGTTCATCGAACGGTGTTTTAAAGTGGCCTGGCGAAAAAATCTAGTATTCTGATCACCTTTCTTGACCCACTGAATTCGGGACCTTTGCCTCCAAAAAGTCTCTAGCTGCCGAAGAAGAGAGAGGGCCAGGTTGGAGCAGAGAGAAGTAAGATCAGGATCAAGAAGACAACCAACTGATCTTCCTTAGCCTGGAGAGAGGCTATAATAGACTTAACCTGCTCAACTTACCGAACAATGTCACCAACCTCCACCCTATTCCATCTAAATAGTCTGCATCTCGCAAGCTCCAGGCGTCTGGATAATCTGTAAGTAGCACTCCCTCTTACAGAAAGACGCCACACTTGAGCAATTAAGGTCCTGGCACCAGAGTAAGATGTCCAAAATTTCTCAAATTTAAAAAGTCTCCTCTGCTAAGCAGCCACATCAATGGATGAGAATGGGACAGTGATTAGAGGTAATCCTAGACAAATGAGTAACAATGGTAGAAGGGTAACACCAAAGCCAGTTAGCGATGGCCATAACTCTGTCCAGGCATTCCCACACCCTAGCAGATCCCAACTAGTTATTACACCAAGTAAATTGGGACCCCTGGAACCCTAGGTCTAGCAGGTTAGCAGAGGCTATGAAGGTCCTGAACTCCGATACGTTTGGGGACTCGACAAACTGCTTACCACCTTTCTTCTTATTTACCCCCACAATACAATTGAAGTCACCAGCAACCAGGGAGGGAACACCCTGGGCAATCAAGGACCAGATCTCTTCCCAGAGCACACGATGCTCCCAAAAGTATGTACTAGCATACACACCTGAGAGAAGCTAAGGGACCGACGTCCCCTCAGAAATGACAAGAGCAACCTGCTGAGAGCAACAGTGAAAAGCATCCACTCTAATGTCAGCGCTCCTCCATAAAGCCAAGATACCACCAGATAAGCCAACAGACTCAATAGCGTAAGAAAACCAAGATCTGAAAATCTGCCTCCTCAAACTAGCTAAACTAGTCCTAGGCGAGTTTTCAACAAGACACAGATGTCAAAACTGTGGAGCTGCATAAGCCTACCAAAAGAGAAGCAAAATGATGATTTCTGTGCTCCTCTCACATTCCAAATCAGAATCTTCATTTAGGGAGGGGGCCCCACTTGGTCCTCTGACATCACAACATCAGCGGACCCCCGGTCAGAACTGTCCATAAGCTCACCAGTCACATCCAGCTGAATGGCTTTCTTAAGGAGAGTGACAGCAGAATCGTAGATAAGCCTATCCTCCACAACTGGCTGAATGACCTCGGAACTAACAGCAGGGACATGTGCTACCTTGTCACGGGTGTGCTCAGCCCCGTCTTTCGACTGAGAATCATGTTCCTTAAAGGCATCCATAGGTGCTGAGAAAGCAAGCGTGGATTGCACTCCACCATAAACTAAGGCAAGGTTTTTCCCCTTTCTTTTGGTAGACTTGGAGACCACCCTCTGAACCAGAGTCTCAACAGGCCGAGCCCTCTTAAGTGGGCCCGCGTGGCATCCGACTGAGCCTTCGGACGACCGGCCCATTTGTCGGAACCTAAGAGGGAAAAAGGGTTAGTGGCAATGTTCAAATTTAACTGAGGTAGTGAGGACTCAGGAAAACCAGTTCCTTCTGTTTACACCGACACACCAACATCAGACCGGCACGTAGCCCTCCCGACTCGTGCACTTGGTCCTTCAACAAAGCATCAGACACTTGGCCCTCGCTCAAGCTACCAGCTTGGGAAGGCCCCACTTGCATCTCCGGTACAGTGCCAGCAGCACAACTCTCAACCCCCTTCGTCACAGAACTAAGAACGGGCGACACAGAAGCAGCCGTCTTCCTCCTAGGCTACCTACGAGCAACCTTCCTTGGGGTCTGCCACCCCTCGGACGAAATAGGGGATAACACAGGACCGTCCTGCACCGCCTTACCAGGAGCAACAACAGGGGCTTGGGGGGCCCTCCGATGCCGAAGAGCAGCCATCCACGGACCGAAAACAGGGCCAACCAAAGATGATTCAAAAGTTAGCACCGAGACACAAGATTCGGACGAATGTAAAGACCCACAGGAGCCACAAATGCCGTCGAGGTGCTCGTAGGCAAACTGCTGCCAGAAAGGAGCCCCGCAACCTCGAATCCTCGCCCCCGGCCAGAGAGGTTTGCTCAAATCAACCCGGACACAAGCCCGAGCAAACCCCCCATGATGCCTCTCCTTCGTTGAAGAGTCCAGAAACAAGAAATCCCCTGCGACTAATAAGATTGAGCTCACGATTTTCTCTGTCCAAAACTCAATCGGAAGTGACGGCAGCCTAATCCACAACAGGGCAGAGAGCAGCGATCATTCCAATGGCACAAACTCCAGTCGCCAATCAACCATGGCTATGAGTTGACCATTAGCCACCCATGGCTTTCCCAGGACCTGAGCCTTAGCTTGGGGCTCGGCAAAATGGAACAGATAGTGATGATGAGCCAAACTAATGGACTCTGCCTCGCCGAAGATGCCAGCCCGACGAAACTCCCGAACGATAGCCTCAGGCGGAACCCATCGGGAGAGGCTCTGAGCAATAATCGCCATCTTCCCTCAACCACCAGCTTCCTCCTCCAAGGCTTTAACAGGGACCTGCACAACATCCAGAAACCGGCGCTCAAGCTCAAATATTTCCACCGGAGATGGAAACGAAGCCACCCAGACAAACCAGTTGTCAACAGTACGATGCCATGACATCCCATCCTTCTTTCCACCATCTGGGACCACTGGAGAAGCAAACGAAGAGAACGCCATCGATCGATGACACACGATCAGAACCGACGGTGACTAACACCGAAGATCAAAGAGCGATAGCCAAACACATGAATCTTAAAGCAAACACCTGAGCGAAGAACAGAGTCTAAGCACACTCTCTGGAAAAGCATTGATGGTTGGTCCTTTCATGGGTTTAATCATTGGGGTTATGGTTTTGATCGATGAGAGGTGATGGTATAGGATAGTGGTAGAGGCATAGGGAGGACCATATCTCTTCTTATCTCCAAACTACATTGGGCATTGCTTTTCCTTTTTCCCCTTATTTTATATATAAATAAATAAATTTATTTTAAAAATTTTAATGCATTTATTATATTAATTTTATATATATATATATAATGATGTTGGTGATGATTGTAATGGTTACTATCGGAATAATGTTAGTGATCGATAATAATAAAAGCGATGATGATGATAGTGATGGTTGATCTGATTACCATATAGCTGGCAAATGGCAATGATGATAGCAAATCAACAATGCAGTTTTAAAAGTGATGACATTAGAAACAATAATGATGATGATAAAACTAATAAAAAAATTTATTAATACGATAGAGACGGCATCGGTGCGTAGGAGGCGATAATAACAATGCTAGATGATGATAATAAAAATGCTAGTTACATAGAAAAGAGAGCAATAGTAATAATAGTATTATAATAGCAACGGTAACGGTGACGATGGTAATAACAACTTTTTATTTTTAAGAAAATATCAAAGATTACTTAATTTTATTTTCTTAAATAATAAAAAATAATTTAAAACATAAAATTGTCTCAAACATGTTTTTATTTAAATTTTTAGTTTTAATTTTTAATATAAAAAAATTGATGTAACAATATCTATATTTATTACACCACAACGCGTACTAATTACAGCTGAACATATATGGGTGGCTGGATCCAACCAATTTGCCTATCAAATTAGGTTAGACTAACTTGTAAAGGGGAAAGAGAAAACTAATAGGATATTTGGATCAAGTTAGGGTTCAGTACGACCGAGGCCTGATTCAAAATATTCGAGTTGAGGTAACAATTGGGTTAGATGGAACTTGCATCTAAATAAAATATATAACTATTTTTATTTTAAATTTTAAAATTTTAACAAAATGCTAACTTAATTTTAATTTTCATTCAAAATTTATTTTTTAAGTAATTAATTATTCTTAAGTTACAAATGATAATTTTTAAATATATAGTGATATAAATAAGAATTATTGGAGGGTAAAATCGTCATTGCATTAATATCTGTGCGATGCGGCTAAGGCCAACCTCCCCCTTCGGCCCTTCCGGGCTTCCGTAGCTCGGCCTCTTCGAGCGATCCACAACCTAACACCTACCTCCACGGAACCTGACGCGGGAGAGCCCGAGCCTACCAGAACGGCATCCTAGATAAGGAATCATGTCGGGACGTGGCCTAAAACCTATCATAACCACCCCAAGCCTACTCAACCAGATCTCGAGACATCAAGGAGCTCTCCCAGCCGTCGATAACAGAACAAGCGGGATATGGATTCTAACGGCCCCACAACGGCCTGATTCTGCCCGCCTCCGTATCTTAACAACCTTCGAACCTTCCAGAAGACGCTCAAGACCCAGGTGATAGCCTATAAATATCATAATCGTAGATTCCCTCAGGTACGCAACTCTGTACGCACGCTTGCGCGCTTACACCCCCGCTCTTGCTCTCCTGCTTTCGCCGGTAGCTCATCGGCGCTCCTGCCCTCTGGAGCCTCCGATTGGCCGCCCCCGGAGAGGTCTCCCGGAGAGATCCACCTCCCCACTGTTTGGTTGATCGCCAATTTCTTCTCCGCTGACTTGAGCATCGGAGGGTCTTCCGCGGAGGACCACCCCCAGCGTCCCTCCGCGTGTGAACTTCTTTTGCAGGTCCGCCCCCCTCTTTCTGGAGATCGACCGCGCCTGAGTCGGAGGACGGATTTCAGCGGCAACAGATTGGCGCTAGAGGAAGGGCCTCAAGTCCCATTAAAACTTGAAGAAAGGAGACAAGGATCTAAATCCGGAGAAGAACCTCCCCAATGGCCAACCGGAGAAGAGCAGCCTCTGAAGCCCAAGATCAGGTCGCTTCTCAGAGGCCTGATCCGACTGGCGCTGCAGCGCCGCAACCTTCACCGGTCGAAACCCCATCACCGCCTGCCATCCCGGTGACTCAAGACCAGTTCGCTACACTGGTCCAACAGGTCAGGCCCTTACCCACCTGGTACAAGAGCGCCTTGTAGCTCCTCCTACTTCGCATCCACAGAAAGAAACGGCGATTTCTTCTTCGCCGGCGACCTCCTCCTCTGATCCGCATGGGTCGGCGGATCCCCCACATCGCCCCAGGGGGGACAAACCAGCTCCGCGAGCCGGTTATGATAGAGATCCTCCCAGATCTCGGCGAGCCCGCTCCCTCTCCCCGGCGACATCCCACCATGATTCCACGCCATCTTGCGATTCTCCCGCCCAGCTCCTCCTCTAACCGGCGAAGACGAGATCCGCCGTCAGATCCAGGAGATGCGTCAGGAGCTGGACGCCGCCAAGCAGACCCATCTGCCCCAGCCCAAGGCGGAGCAGGGCATCCCTTTCTCTAAGGGAATCATGGAGGAAGTGATTCCCTCCCATGTCAAACTGCCAGCCGTCGAGCCCTATCACGGCTCCACTGATCCGGACGACCATCTCAGTAGCTTCCGGTCAATAATGATGTTCCACGGAGCATCTGATGCGGTCCTCTGCCGAGCCTTCCCATCCACCCTCAGAGGATCCGCCCGAACCTGGTTCAACGCCTTGAAGCCGGGTTCCATTGATTCATTCGACGAGCTGAGCCACCTTTTTATCGGCCAGTTCGTCAGCAGCCGCCGCCATCGACGAAGATCCGACTCCCTCTCCGAGGTTAAGCAGAGAGAGGGGGAGTCCTTGAGGAATTACCTTGGCCGTTTCAACAAGGCCATGTTAGAGGTGGACCACCTTAATCATGAGGTGGCTATGTCCGCCCTGGCGGGGGAGTTTCGAAGGAGAGCGACTTCTATTTGGCGATGGAGGTCAGCTACCCCCCATGTCTATCTGATATGATGGCCCTTGCGGACAAGTACGCTAGGGTCGAGGAGTCGCGGAGAGTGGCCCGCGCTGAGCAAGCGAAGAAGAAACAAGAGCCCAAAGTCCCCGACAGACACCGTCCTGTCCGTCGACCAAGTCCGCCTCGCCGCCAAAGAGTCCCTCCACTGCCGCCAAGGAATCGCTCCCGGAGTCCTCCCAGGCGATTCGATCGCTATACTCCTCTGACTGTGCCCCGGGCGCAGATCCTCATGGAGATAGAGCGTCAACTTCCCGGCCAGTACCTCTCCGAGGGAACCCGACTCGAAGGGATCCCGCCAAATACTGCCGCTACCATAGGGAGCACGGTCATGACACTGAAGAATGTTGGCAGCTGAAGAATGAAATAGAGAGGTTGATTCGGCGGGGACGGCTAGATCAGTTTAGGAGGGCACCCGAGCCGCAGCAGCAAGGAGGTGACCGCCAGCCGAGCTCCCACAACTTCCTCCTCCACCCAATCCGCCCGTGGTCGGTCGTATTAATATGATTGAAGAGGCCGGCGGATCGAGCCCCAGAGGCGGCAGAGATGGATCAGTGCCAAAGAAGGCACGGACGGGCGAGCTCTCCTTCTCCGACGACGATCTCCTGGGAGTACAACTTCCCCACGATGACGCATTAGTTGTATCCCTTAATTTGAACAATTATGATGTAAGCCGAATCCTTGTTGATAGTGGAAGCTCGGTAAACGTTTTGTACCTCGGTGTGTTTACCAGGATGAAACTGCTCATGGAAAATCTTCGAGCCGTGGATTCCGCCTTGATGGGATTCACCGGCGACGTCATCGTCCCGGAAGGAATCGTCACCCTGACGGTCCGCGCGGGAACCTGGCCCCTTGTAGCCATTGTTCAGACCGATTTTCTGGTGACCGACCTCAGGTCCCCATATAACGCCATATTCGGCAGGCCTGGTTTGATGTCTCTCAAGGCAGTGGTCTCCATCCCGCATCTGTCTATGAAGTTCCCTACCGAGCAAGGAGTTGGCGTGGTTCGGGGAAGTCAAGCCATGGCTCGGCAATGTTTCGTTACGAGCCTCCAGTCTAGGATGCCCGAAGTTGACGGGTTAGACGCTCGCGAGGACTTCGCCGAACAGCGGGGAGAACCGGTAGAGGAATTGGAGGAAGTACCATTGGACGAAGCTCGGCCCGACCGAACCACAAGGATCGGGTCGTTACTCAAAGGAGAGTCTCGGCACAGGTTGATCAGGTTCCTCCAAAGCAACGCCGACATCTTCGCCTGGACCGCCTCCGACATGCCGGGAATCGACCCCGAGGTCCTCGTCCACCATCTCAATGTGGACGAGAGGCACAGGCCTGTAAGCAGAAGAAAAGAAGCTTCGCCCCAGAGCGGCAAAAGGCCATTGAAGAAGAGGTCGACAAACTCATAAAGGCCAACTTCGTCCGAGAGGTGAATTACCCGAACTGGCTGTCAAATGTCGTCATGGTGAAAAAGTCGAACGGCAAGTGGAGGATCTGCATCGACTTCACCGACCTCAACAAAGCCTGCCCAAAGGACAGCTTCCCCCTCCCTCGGATCGATCAGCTCGTGGACGCCACCTCAGGCCACCAAATGCTGTCATTCATGGACGCCTATTCCGGCTACAATCAGATCCGAATGGCCCCTGAAGATGAAGAAAAGACCGCCTTCATAACCGACCGAGGTACCTACTGTTACCGAGTTATGCCTTTCGGTCTTAAAAATGCAGGGGCGACCTACCAGCGGCTGGTCAACAAGGTGTTCAAGGAGCAAATCGGCCGGAACATGGAGGTGTATGTGGACGACATGCTGGTTAAAAGCAAGGAGGCGTCACAGCATGTCGAGGACCTCTCGGAGAGCTTTGCAACGTTGCGCAAATATGGGATGAAACTCAACCCGACCAAGTGCGCCTTCGGCGTCAACTCGGGGAAGTTCCTCGGCTTCATGGTCTCCCAGCGAGGTATCGAAGCTAACCCCCAGAAGATTCAAGCTCTCCAACAAATGGCGCCCCCAGCATCAGTTAAAGAGGTCCAGCGCCTAACCGGGAGGATAGCGGCCCTTAACCGCTTTGTGGCGCGGTCGGCCGAGAGATGCCTCCCCTTCTTCAAAACTCTCCGATCGGCCAAAAACTTCCAGTGGACTCCCGAGTGCCAGAAATCATTTCAAGAACTCAAGAAGTACCTCGGCTCGCCTCCGCTTCTCAGTAGTCCGACCCCAGGAGAGACCCTATTCTTGTACCTGGCTGTTTCGGAGAGCGCGGTTTGTTCGGTGCTAGTCAAAGAAGAAGGCAAGATCCAGAAGCCGATCTACTATGTGAGCAGGCTGCTCCGCGATGCGGAGACGAGGTACAGCAGGATTGAAAAGATGGTGTTGGCCTTGATCACCTCGGTTCGAAAGCTGCGGCCGTACTTTCAAGCGCATGCTGTAACGGTCCTGACTGACCAACCTATCAGGGCGGTGATCCATCGTCCGGAAACATCGGGAGAATGACCAAATGGGCCGTCGAGTTAAGCGAGCATGACATACATTTTCAGCCCGCCCAGCCATCAAAGCTCAAGTACTGGCCGACTTCCTCCTCGAGTGTACCATCCCGGAGGACGGTTCTACCCCAGACTCTCTGGAAGAGCCAAAGTCTGGAGCCCGGTGGCTCCTCCACGTCGACGGGTCGTCCAATGCCCATCACTCCGGCGCAGGTCTAGTTCTCACTAGTCCTGAGGGGATGACCTTCGAGTATGGCGTCCGATTCTCCTTCCCGGCTTCCAACAACGAAGCCGAGTACGAAGCTCTGCTAGCTGGTCTCCGGATCGCCCGCAATCTGAAGGTGGAAAAGCTCAACGCCTTCACCGACTCTCAGCTGGTAGCCGGCCATGTTCGGGGAGAGTTCGAAGCTCGGGAACCAAATATGATTCGATATCTCCAGGAGGTGCGTAACTTGCTTCCCCATTTTTCCGAATTTGAAATTATTCGGATTCCCAGATCCGAGAACGCCCGTGCCGATCTACTCTCCCGTCTGGCAACCACGGAGACAATGGATGCCGAGCAAAAATTCCACCTGGAAACTCTGGAAAAGCCGAGCATCGCGGAAGCCGACCGCGTGATGCAAGTTGATGCCGAACCATCCTGGTTCGACCCTATCCTCAAATATCTCAAAGAAGGATCGCTTCCGTCCGACCGAAGAGAGGCTAGGAAGCTGAAGCTGCAGGCCATCCACTACGTGTTGATTGACAACCAACTGTATAAGCGGTCATTTTCCATGCCGCTGCTTAGGTGCCTCCGCCCATCAGAAGCGGACTACGCTCTGCGCGAGGTACATGAAGGGATTTGCGGCAACCATCTGGGGAGCCGGTCCCTCTGCCATAAAGTGCTGCGACAAGGCTATTACTGGCCGACCATGCAAAAGACGCGGACGATCTGGTCCGCGCCTGCGACCCCTGCCAAAGACATTCAAACATCCAAAGACTCCCTTCCGCCGAGCTCGTTTCTATATCCTCCGCTTGGCCCTTTGCCAAATGGGGGATGGACATCCTCGGCCCATTCCCGCTTGCAACAGGGCAGCGGAAATTCTTATTTGTCGCCATCGACTACTTCACCAAATGGGTCGAAGCAGAAGCGGTCGCACAAATTACCGAGGCACGGGCCCGAGACTTTGTGTGGAGGTCCATCATCTGCCGATTCGGCCTCCCCCATACTATAATCACCGATAACGGCAAGCAGTTCGATAACTCCAAATTTCGCCAGTTCTGCGAGGAGCACAGGATCCGTCATCACCTCACTTCGGTCGGGCACCCACAAGCCAACGGAGCGGCCGAGGTGACCAACAGAACCCTCCTCCAGGGAATTAAAGCTCGTCTCTCCAGAGCCCAAGGCAGGTGGGCAGATGAACTACACCATGTCTTATGGGCCTACCGCACAACCCCAAGAGCCCCAACAGGCGAGACCCCTTTCGAATGGCTTTCGGTACAGAGGCCGTTATCCCTGTGGAAGTCGGCCTCCCATCATTGCGGGTGGAGAGCTACTCAGAGGAAGCAAGCAACGAACAACTCCGCACCAACCTCGACCTGATAGAGGAAATCAGAGAGAAGGCTCGGATCAGAACGGCTGCCTATCAACAAAGGGTGGCCCGTTACCACGCCTCCAGAGTTAGAGGAAAGACCTTCCTGCCCGGCGACCTTGTCCTCCGAAAGCCTCTGTTTCCAAACCGCTGGAGCAAGGAAAGCTGGCGCCAAACTGGGAGGGCCCATACCAGGTAGCGGAGATTATTGGACCAGGAACCTACAAGCTGCAGGATCTGAACGGGAAGTTCATTCCCCGGACTTGGAACGCGGACAACCTTCGCAATATTATCAATAGGGTATGTCCTCCCTGAATTCACCCTCGCATGCCTCGCTATGCATTCCTGCTTATCTGCTTCCTCAAAACCTGTAGCGTGAATCATTATGCACTATATTGCTATAAATCGCAAGAAGAAACAGATACTGCTTACCAATCCTCGGCATACCGAGCTCTCTGATTGAACAGGAATCTCCGAACCTTGGCAGGGCCAAGTAAAATATTCTCCGAACCTCGGCAGGGCCGAGCAACAAATCTCCGAACCTTGGCAGGGCCAAGTAAAATATTCTCCGAACCTCGGCAGGGCCGAGCAACAAATCTCCGAACCTTGGCAGGGCCAAGTAAAATATTCTCCGAACCTCGGCAGGGCCAACAAATCTCCGAACCTTGGCAGGGCCAAGTAAAATATTTCTCCGAACCTCGGCAGGGCCGAGCAACAAATCTCCGAACCTTGGCAGGGCCAAGTAAAATATTCTCCGAACCTCGGCAGGGCCGAGCAACAAATCTCCGAACCTTGGCAGGGCCAAGTAAAATAAATCTCCGAACCTCGGCAGGGCCGAGCAACAAATCTCCGAACCTTGGCAGGGCCAAGTAAAATATTTCTCCGAACCTCGGCAGGGCCGAGCAACAAATCTCCGAACCTTGGCAGGGCCAAGTAAAATATTTCTCCGAACCTCGGCAGGGCCGAGCAACAAATCTCCGAACCTTGGCAGGGCCAAGTAAAATATTCTCCGAACCTCGGCAGGGCCGAGCAACAAATCTCCGAACCTTGGCAGGGCCAAGTAAAATTTTCTCCGAACCTCGGCAGGGCCGAGCAACAAATCTCCGAACCTTGGCAGGGCCAAGTAAAATATTTCTCCGAACCTCGGCAGGGCCGAGCAACAAATCTCCGAACCTTGGCAGGGCCAAGTAAAACAAATCTCCGAACCTTGGTAGGGCCAAGTAAAATATTCTCCGAACCTCGGTAGGGCCGAGCAGCGAATCCTCCGAGCCATGGCAAGGCCAGGTAAAAGTCGTTCGGGCTAAAACTCCAGCGAAAAAGTCTAAGCCTACAAGCCTCGACCAAAGCCGAACGGCCCCCAAATAGTCCCCGAAGGACTTCATCCGGTTTAAAAATGAGTGCGTTAAATAAAAACCATCGACGCGCAAGAAGAAGCCACCATTGGCAAACCCACTCTCGAGGCCATCGAGCCCCACGTAGACGGCCAAAGGCCCCAGGCAGAGCTAGGAAATTTCCCTCTCTGCTACTGAAAACCTCTCTGGGTGACCCCCCTGTAACTCGTCGTTCAAAATATCTACGTTAATGCATAGGACAACGGGGCCAGGCCGACACCCTAGCCTGTCAAGCGCATCAGGGCAATCGTTCTCAAAGAGGAAAAAGATTCCTAAAAACGGATCCATTTTTCATTAAAGAAGAAGGGTTACAACGAGACAGGAAAAACATAGAAAGAAAAACAAAAGCAAGAACAAGAAGAAAGACCCTGGAGTCAGTCGCCCCCAGAGGCCAGCAACTCCTCCAAGCGTCCCGACAAATCAGCCACCTGCTGACGGAGAGACACGATTTCCTCCTCTTGCCGGTCCATTATCCGGCGTAGGGCCTCCACCTCCCTGGTTGTCACGTCCATATACTCCTCGGCAACCCTCGCGAGTTGCTGATTGCTCGCGAAGGCCGACGCGAGGCTCAGCCCGTCGACAGTGACGGAGACGCGCCCTCTTTCCGAACGTAAAAGACCGCCGAGCAAGGAATGCAGCTCGCCTGACGATCGCCCGGGATAGGCCATTTTCTCCGAACTCAAACCGAGGGATGGCAGGAACCGGTCCCCCTCGGTCATATTTATACCCGCCAGGCAGGTATCTGATCGGCCGCACCGCGACTGCCGACCCATGAGAACTCGCCACGTGTCGCCATTTTAATGCATGAGGAATCCGAAGAGTCACGCCCTATCCAGAGTAAAATCGGAAAGCGCGAGCAGGTTGTTCGGGAGTTCCCCAAGCAAACATTTTCCGATCTGTCGGCCCCCGCAATAAATGCATTCGGTGCTTCCCCGAGCCTCTTAATGCTGGCCTCTTTTTCGGGAAATGAAGAAGTCTGGCATTCGGCCAATAACCTGTCCCCTCGAGAAGAGTGGCGCCACCAACAAAGCGTGAAGATATACCGCCTGTTCTGCTCTGACGCCCCTTATCAAGCGCCACGTGGACCTAACGATGTGGCCCGCCATGACAACTAAGTCGCTCCCTTGAGCCTGGGCCTCCGAGCCTCGGCAGGGCCGAGCTACAAAATTCTCCGAACCTCGACAGGGCCGAGCTACAAAATTCTCCGAACCTCGGCAGGGCCGAGATACAAAATTCTCCGAACCTCGGCAGGGCCGAGCTACAAAATTCTCCGAACCTTGGCAGGGCCACGTAAGATGTTCTCCAAAACTCGACTAACCCAAGTGACTGGTTCCCTGAACCATAATGGGAAGGGGGGTACGAATTCCCTGAATTTCGGCCAAGGCCGATCCATGATAAACCGAGCCCTGGTAAAAGCGAAGCACGGAAACACCAGGTTCACGACCAGAGCAAGGAGCATGTTTCGCCGAATGATCTATGAACCACCACGCACGAACCTCGATTAGTTCGGACGGCGTGAGATCCTCGTCAAGGGACGAGCGGGACGCCTTTGTACCCCACAAACAACAATGACTACAAGTTCGGCACAAGAAAAGATAGAGATCAAAAAATAGAACATAACTCTCTTTATTGCCGATTAAGATTAGTTACAAATGCCTCACGGGCATTACAAGAACATTGAAATGCATAAAATAAAGGCAAATGCAAAACCCGGACAACTGCTTCAAGGCAGACCTAGACGACTGTGATGTTTCGACGACCGGATCGACAAATCAGGCAAACCACGAAACAATCAGTCCGCCTGGGCGGATGAATTAAAAGATCCAAAAGGAGGCATGGCCCCGGATGCTGATTCTAAGGATTCGGACAACCCGGCCCGCTCCCCTAGGAGGGGGTGCTGGATCACAGGTTGCCATCCAGCCGAGGGAACCGGGGACCATCCGACCCCGGTTGCTCCCATATTTTCCCTCCCGTGGCAAGGATTCCCCTCAGAGAAGGGACGGGAACCCAAGCCAGCGAAAGAGGGAGAATCTGTGCATGCTACGGGGGTGTCGATACACTCCCTACCGTAAGCCCCCCGTAACCGATCGCAAAGGCCACACGGGAAGAGTATATGTGCGCTCTCCATGTGATCTCTGCGCCCCCTATGTGCGCTCCCCATGTGATCTCCGAGGCTCATGCCCTAAGGACGAGCCATTCTTCGGCAGCTCTCCGGTCGCCCCAGCTGTCCGGCGGCAAGGAGCCTATAAGAGGAAGAATCGGTCCTCCCTCTCGTAGCAGCAGAGAAATGGGCATAATGGAAGTTCTAAGGGAAAATACACTTTGGGGATAGCCAAGCATGACCCCTTTCTCCCCTTTTTATAGGCAGAAAGGACCCAGGATGAGCTATCAGAGCTGAAAGTCCCGAGATTCAAACACCTGGCCCGCGCCTCCACGTGGCCCCTCAGGATGAACGCAGCACCCCACTGCGCGCCAAGCCTACCGCCTTAGTTGTGACGTGTACGGAGATCCCTTCCTGATCCCGAATCACGGTCATTAAATGCAGGAAATCGTCCACTGACGCTTCGAAAACTGGCGGATTTAGAATATCATCCTTCGAAAGTGATGTCCCCCAATGGTGAGCGATTGCGTGTGCGACGAAGTGATCCGCATGGGAAAAGAGCACCTTCCGGAAAGCTCTGATGCAGCTTTATGCCCCCCACTACGCTGTATTATCCATTCTGATGAAATAAAAATCAAATCACCTGCAGAACAGCAGGATGATTGACATAACAGCAGAAAGCGCAAAGGCCTTTCTACCTGTCGGCCCCAGCCGACCTATTTTGGTCCGTCGGCCCCAGCCAACCTATTTTGCCCGTCGGCCCCAGCCGACCCATTTCGTCTGTCGGCCCCGGCCGATCTATTCTGATCCGTCGGCCCCAGCCGACCTATTCTGATCCGTCGGCCCCAGCCGACCTATTCTGGTCCGTCGGCCCCAGCCGACCTATTTTGGTCCATCGGCCCAGCCGACCTGGTTTGCCCATCGGCCTTAGCCGGTACATTTTCCTTCAATTTCGAGATAAGGATGACCTAAGAGCCTCAGGGGGCCATAGGTCGTTCACAACCGAGGCTAAACGACAACAAATCACGCGAGAAAGACACTTAAATGGAAACAGGAAATTCTTTCACTATGAAATGTCAGACAAATGTCTAAAGAGCGAAGATACAAGAACAGTTCCTAAGAACCGGGAGCTGCATCAGCCTTAGGAGGGCCCTCAGTTACATCTGCGAAAGTGTGACTAGACTCGCCCTTCTCCAATACTTTTGCCCCCTCGGCGGCAGCTTGCGACTGCCCCTCAGAAGCTGCTGCTTCACTGGGACAGGGGGCGGCGCCAAGTTCGGCGTCAGAAACATCAACGTATTCGTCTTCATCTTCTTCTTCGGACTCGCCATCTTCGGGATCTTCAGCACTTAGGAAAGAGAGGTCCCATTCCAGGTGCTCGCTGAGAATCTGCTGTTTGCACTCCTCCTTCCCATGATGGAAGGCGTCAACGCTGATAGCGTCTTGCCTCCCCCTAAGTATGGCGTGCTGCGTCTTGGCCTCCGCCGTCTGTTTCTCAGCCTCAATCACCTGGGCCTTCAGGATGACGTTTTGCTCCTCGAGCTCGCTAGCCCGCGTCTCGAGCTCCGAGCTCCTATTGCGAGTGGACGTGAGCTCACCTTGAAGAGCCCGAACCTCCAACTCCATCTTCGCCATCTGAAAAATCCAAAATCAAATCAGCATTGCGAGAACCCAGTAGGGAAAAACAAAAAGGGTAAAATAAGAGCGTACCTCCCCCTCTCGCTTGGCCAACCTTTTGGCCATCTCTTCTGCCTCGCTCCTGGCTCTCGTCCTGTCAGCCCCTATCAGCTCAACCCTCTCCTGCAGAGTGCTGATCTTCAACTGTTTGGCTTTAACATCCCTCCGGGCTTGGGATAACTCGTCGCTCACCCGAGCTATCGTCCCCTGGTCCAACCTAGCACCCTCCTTCAAATGGGCGATTTCACCATCACGTCGTTTCAATTTCTCCTCCACTTCGCCGAGCATCCTCGCCAAACGCCTTCTTTCATCGTCGGCCTCTCTTCCCAGCCGACTCATACTTTCGCCGTGTTCCCGCCGCATCGCCGCCACCTCCGCGGAGTGTTTTGACTCAATTCTGGCCAACTCCAAGCACGCATTGTCGTTCTTCGCCAGGAGTTCCTCCAACTCCTCCACCCTGTGCTTCTGCTTGGACACCTCAGCCAGAGCGACCTGGTGTGCCGCCCTTGCCCCCTTCAAGTTCCTGTCCATCATGTCCATGAGCTCCTCAAACTCCTCAGACACCTTCAACCGCGACTGGAGCTCAGCATTATCCCTCCTGGCCTGGACACTGGCCCCTGTCGCCAAGCTTAGACGCCAGCATATCGCCCGAGAAAGTAAAATGCTCTGCAAAGGCAAAAAATGAATAAAAACCCACAATAGGGTCAATCGGGAGATATCTGTCGCGCAAGAACAGTAACTCACCCGCGAAGCATAGGCCCGAGTCATCCTCATCAGGGTTGTGTTGTCAATATCGGGAAGGAGATGGATACTCTCGGCCACGCCCTGCTGACCGAATGCAGCATCCACCAACCCCAGGTCGGCAAACTTGTCCGCCGAAGGATCCGTACCCGGATACAGGGCCGACCTTATCATGGCAGAGAACGCCTCCTCAACACTAGCGTCCGAGCTGCCGAATGGGCCAACCCCGCCTGAAGGACCGGCCTGGGCGGCCTCCGCCTGAGAGGCCTTCAACATCCCAGCCTCCTCTATCAAGGCCCTGGCTTGGGTTTCTTCAGATATTTCAGCCAGCCCAAATGCCAGCTTTCCCAAAATCTTCTTCGAGGGGGCCCCGATTGCGGGACTCTCACCTGGCCGCGCTCCCTCCTCCGACGCATCCTTCCCGATTATCGTCACATGCATCTCCTCCGCAGACTCCCCTGAAGCCTCGGCTCGACCCGCCTCTCGACCCATCGAGGGCGGCCCGACCTCACTGCTACCAGACTCCCCGGCAAATAAACCAAGTAGGGGCTCTCCCTGAACTCCCTCAACTACGGCCGTCTCCTCCCCCAATGGAGCCGATGGCGATCCCGCGGGGACAGTAGGCTCCTCGGCGATTACCGCCTCCGCCGAATCCGCCGCCGCTTCCTCTTTCAGGGGGAACGCGGTCTGGCGAGCCAACGGAGCTTCATCCGAGCTGTCTGAAATCTCCAGCACGAGAGGGTCGGGCGCCATAACCGCCCTCCCTGGATCCTCTCTCGCCCCCAGCGCCCTGCAGCGACTGCTCCGGCATCCGGTGGGCTTCTGGTAGATGTATGAGCCCTTTTTTGGGCCGGCCGCTATCCACGCCGCTCCCTTCCTCCGGGCGTTTTCCTCTCTTCATCTTGGAGAGGTTCGACAACGCCGACCTTGCGGCTGCCACATCAGAGCACACGTGCTCAGGCCCGAGCACATTAATCGAGAAAAATGAACTGTACGAAAGAGACTCACCTTGCGGGTCTCGGGGGCTGAGCCCGGCTGCGAAGAGGGCCCCCTCCGATAGCAAGTCATTAGCCGAAAATACCTGCCCGTTGCGGAGGACGTCCAAGTCCTTCTCTTCCTGCGCCGATAAGGCCGGATGCGTCTCCGCATCCCTTACAACCTCCCCCCATCTCCGAGGGAAGTCAGAGCCGACGTTCCCCTCCGCAATAACAAATCGACTCTTCCACCCCTTGATGGAAGAGGGCTTATCCACGATTACGTTGAAGGATCTCTGGGGCCTGATGTAGGGCCACTCCGATTTCCTCCCGGGAATCAGGTGGTAGCAGGTGCGGAAAAGGGGGAGGGTGGCGACGATCCGAATCTGGTGGCACATCGAGATGAATCCGATGATATTCCGCCAGCTGTTCGGAGCCACCATTGATGGGCTGATGTTGTAGTGGGTCATGATCTCCTTCACCAGGGGGTGGAGAGGAAAACGAAGACCCATCTTCAAACTATCTTCGTAGATGAAGACCCCAGACTCTAAATCCCGGGTAACCCTATCTTCGGGTTCCGACGCCCGTAGGACGACGTCCAAGGGCAAGCCATACCGCTGATGAATCCTCCCCAAGTCCTCGGCAACGATCTCAGAGGCCACATCGTCGGGGCTCATCGCCATTGAAAGAGGCACCAAACGAAAACAATAAGCGTCGAAGAAGATGAAAGACCAGAGCCCTTTTGAAAGCAAAACGAGAAGACGTCGGGTGCACGCGCACACATATATATAGCGACTATGCGGCCGTCACTTCGCTTCTCCGCCAAGAAAGCCTCCCTAAAAAGGCGGGACGTCTCATCCTAGGCCTCCCAGATCGCCTCGACAAACGCCCGATCGATCGGGTTTCGTAGCGTGGTGCAATCCCAGCCGTCGCTCGCGAGGGAGCCTTAGCCCCGAAGGCAGAATGGCCCTGTCGCATTAATTAGGGCATCATTGCGCAAGCTAGTTAAACCAAGACGTCCCATCCAAGACGCGCCATTCGAACTCGTACTCCCTACGCCCGAACCTACGCTTCGAACTAGGGAGTGGAGGGCATGTGTTGGGGGGTAAAATCATCATTGCATTAATATCTGTGCGAGGCGGCTAAGGCCAACCTCCCCCCTTCGTCTCTTCCGGGCTTCCTTAACTCGGCCCTTCCGGGCTTCCGTAGCTCGGCCCTTCCGGGCTTCCTTAGCTCGGCCCTTCCGGGCTTCCTTTGCTCGGCCCTTCCGGGCTTCCGTAGCTCGGCCTCTTCGAGCGATCCACAACCTAACACCTACCTCCGCGGAACCTGACGCGGGAGAGCCCGAGCCTACCAGAACGGCATCCTAGATAAGGAATCATGTCGGGACGTGGCCTAAAACCTATCATAACCACCCCAAGCCTACTCAACCAGATCTCGAGACATTAAGGAGCTCTCCCAGCCGTCGATACCAGAACAAGCGGGATATGGATTCTAACGGCCCCACAACGGCCTGATTCTGCCCGCCTCCGTATCTTAACAACCTCCGAACCTTCCAGAAGACGCTCAAGACCCAGGTGACAGCCTATAAATATCATAATCGCAGATTCCCTCAGGTACGCAACTCTGTACGCACGCTTGCGCGCTTACACCCCCGCTCTTGCTCTCCTGCTCTCGCCGGTAGCTCGTCGGCGCTCCTGCCCTCTGGAGCCTCCGATTGGCCGCCCCCGGAGAGGTCTGCCGGAGAGATCCACCTCCCCACTATCTGGTTGATCGCCGATTTCTTCTCCACTGACTTGAGCGTCGGAGGGTCTTCCGCGGAGGATCACCCCAGCGTCCCTCCGCGTGTGGACTTCTTTTGCAGGTCCACCCTCCTCTTCCTGAAGATCGACCGCGCCTGAGTCGAAGGACGGATTTCAGCGGCAACAAGAATCAACCAAATAGATAATGAAATCTGAATATCGAAGTAAAATTAAATAAAAATACATGAGAAGATATATATATCTATTATGATAAAAAAGAATGAATTAGATTAAATAAAACTTTATGCAATGAATCGATAAAGATAATTAGAATAAATATAAAGAATAATTTTATGGATCCATGTCCATGAATTGAGACAAATGTAGATGATATATATAGTTCAAGCTTAAATTTAAATGGAATCAAATTTTTGTACTCAACCTAATCGACATGTCTATGGAACCTAATCGAATCCGAATCGAGCCAGATCCATGTTCCATTTGCAGCCATATATCCATCAAAACATTGGTCAACCATGCAGATGATTGTAATGTGCTACAGTCCATGGACCCGTGTAATTATTATTCTCATGTTCTTTTGCGATTGCTTTGCGCGCTGCTTTCATCGTAAATTGTGGCATCACTGACGGCTCTGAGCTTCCCCTTGGGGCCCTCGGTCAATTTGGACCCTAACCTAAACTCCAAGCGAAAAAAAATAAAAAATTAAAGCTCGCACAGATGGTTCGTAATCTTCTTCATCAGAGTTGGCAGGCGGCTGCGTGACTTTTCTTCTCTTATGTGTACTAACGGAGTATTTTGAAGGCATTTTATTGGGCATTACATTTACACCGATGGTCCATTCTGGCTCTCTTTATTTCTTTCCTTGGGAACACAACAACTTCAACACCAGCGTGGTGATATCTTGGCATTTAATTGGAAAAATGGTCCCATCTCCAGACCGCTGTCGCCCCCAAATCACTCTAACCATGTGATGAAACTCGGCTCCAGCGTGGTGAGACGCAATCTAATTTGTTGGAGGAGACACGTGAGTTGGATCCAATGAAAGTATTAGATGCAATCCAAATTGCGCGTTTGGATCTTATCATTTTCAACTCGATCTCAATTATATATCACATGAGTCCAATATGATCAATTAAAAATGAACTCAACTTGCCCGCCTTAAATTTGATACAATCTGACCGATGAAATATAAATTTTATTTTTAAAATTTAATTACATATACTAATTTATTAATATTTCAACTAATTTTACTTTTTATTTAAAAATCATATCTCTTTCTATCTATTTTTTTAATTATATCAAAATATTCATGTTGACGTCAAATCACCGTCCTCGAACATCGGCGAGCGTCCGGTCGCCTCCTTCAGCGAGCCCGGAGTCCTTCGGCGAGTTCCTTACGCCTGTGGGCCTGCAAACAAGTCCTGAGGGCCGAAGATTCCGGTGGGGACCCTCCAACGCTCAAGTCAGTGCTCTGAACAACAGCCGTGAGCTTGAGGAAGTTCGAAAGAGGGAAGCTCGAAAGAGGGAAGAAGAGAGGGGCTTAGAACCGTGCTCTGTGGGCAAAGAATGAGCGTTAAAAGTGTAGTGGTTCTCCGTTCTTGGTCGGGGTCCCTCTTACCCTTTTTATTGGCACTTAGAGTTTTCCTGGCTTGAGTGGTTGAGGCTCCATAATGATAACTTTGATGGGTAAAGTGTCAGAACGGTTGTCTATGAGGTATGGGGTGCTACCACTTGTCAGAGCATTTATGAAAGCAGTAACAGTTGAGCTTACCTCCGTGTGATGTGTCAGACAGACAGTGTCCCGAGTAGGTGGTTGCAGCTGGTTGGCAGGTGCTATTTTGGTTTGGACAACTGTTACATGCTGCTGCAGGGCGTGGCCGATCGTTACGGTGCTTGCTAGACGTGTCCCTTACGTCGCCTTTTTTGCAGCCATAAATGCCTTTATACAGGGGAGAGAATAAGGTAATAAATGCCTCAGAGCAAATGGGTGCACGTGGTCTTTATGAGGCCATAAGTGCTTTGGTGCGAGAGATATGTCGTGATTGCGGGAGCCAATGCCGAAGGGACCTCGAAGGCCAAGGGTGCCTCGGAGGTTGAAGATGGCCGAGCGGGCTTCGAAGGTTGAAGATGCCTCGGAGGCCAAAGCGGGCTTCGGAGGCCAGAGAGCCGAGGCGATGTGACACTTCATTCCATTAAACGTCCTTTATGATGGTGTGAGAGAGAGATATGTCCGAGGTCGAAGGGAGACTCGGAGGCCGAGGGGGAAGGAGCACTTAGGCGAGATGTCTGTGTCACTCCACTCCATTAAATACTCTCTAAGTCATTATGACCACCATTAAATGCTCCAGCCCATTGACTCGACCGGACATTAATGACGAAAGGTGGCCTTTGAAAAACCCACGCACATAACGTGACCCTTTCTCCCTCTTATTCTTTTTCTTCATTACGACGAGAGCCATACCGTGGATGGATGTTGGGAGTTGAGGCCGAGGGGACCTCAAAGGCCGAGGGGGCCTCGGAGGCTGAAGCCGGGCTCCGTCAGTTTCCTTCCTTCACGGTTCTCTAATGGCATTGGATCAGCCACATCAGATGCCCCCTCATTCCTGAGACGAAGCGGCCTTCACGGTTCTCTAACAGCGTTGGATCAGCCACATCAGATGCCCCCCGCCCTTGAGACGAAGCGGGCCCACTCCAGCAAGGCGAAAGGGGCGTCACCTCCCAAGTGGTTGATCCCCACTCACTTTGGATCTTTAACTTTTGACATGAAGTTTGGATGTGGGTCCCCGTCTACATGTCATTGAGGCAAAGAGCCAATGAAGCCACAATGATGCTCTTGAGACACCGTTGAGGTTGCAATAATGCCGCGGAGGCAGAGATAAGCCGTTGAGGCTGAAATAAAATTACCGAAGCAGAAATAGAGCCGCAGGGGTTGAAAAAAAATTGCCTCGAGTGTCTGTGTGCTTCTTCGGGAGGTGACTCGAGCGGGTACGGGCTGTTAGGGATTGAACCAACTCCGGGCGTATGCTAGCCAGGCCGAGTGGTATCCGTTAGCCGCCATACTATCGAGCTATTCCGGAACCGCCTCGGGGGTTTCGTGGCCGGCCCGAGGGGTGACTCGAGGTCGCTGGAATCATAGGTCTTGAACCACCGCGGGGGTTTCGCGGCCGGCCCAGGGATGACCTTTTGATCACAGGACCGTCGAGAGCCTTTTGAATGGTTGGTTTTCCCGTAATGCATTTAGATACTAATGAAAAGGAACTTTTTTCTTAAAGTATAGTGTACTTAGCTTTTTGTTGGAGGAATTTGTCTCCTTCTGCTTCATTTTGGGAGGCTCCACGTTTGTGGTGTTCGTTGGTGAGCTTGAAGGGGCTCTTTACTTTTGGCATGAAGTTTAGAGGTGGGTGCCCGTCAACTGTGAGCTGGAGAGTTGGCCTCTCCCAGCTGTGAGTTGTCTTGAGGCTTCTTGATGGCTGAAAGTAATCAGCAATATGTTGCAAGTGTATAATTTAAACAAAGGTATTACCCGATTGGCCGTTGGCCGCTGATACAAAGTTGAAGTCGTTGAGGCTGAAATGAAGCTGTTAAGGTTGTGACGAAGCTGCTGAGGCAAAATTGAGGCCGTCGAGAGCCTTTTGAACCCCGGAGGGTAACCCGAGAGTCATTGGAATGGGACCATGCTCGGGAGCCTTTAACCTCGGAGGGTGACCTGAGAGTTAAGAGTCGTCAAGTGCCTTTTTAACCCTGAAGGGTGACCTGAGAGTTGAGAGTCGTCAGGTGCCTTTTTAACCCCGAAGGGTGACCTGAGAGTTGAGAGTTGAGAGTCGTTAGGTGCCTTTTGTGCCGAGCTGGCCTCAGGTTTTAATGCCGATGGTACATCGGGCTTTGAGTGCCAACCGGAGTCGGGCTTTTTGGATCTGGTGGTACACCGGTCTTCGGTGCCAATGGTACATTGGTCTTGAATGCTGATGCAAGGTTGGTCTTCCTTGCATGATATTTTTAAGTATCAATGAAAGAAGATTGTCTTAAATGCAATGTACTTAGCTCTTGTAGCACCCCCTATTTTCCTTCTGCGGATTTGAGCACTTCCGCCCGCTGATGGTCTGCCCCCAGGGAATCAAGTTGGGACGGTGCCTGGAGTTGGTTGATGACCAGCTCCTCTCCGAAATGAAGCTGGGGACCCATCTTCGGAGTGCAGTAAAGAGAGAGATGGGATCCAGAGCCGGGGACGCTGGAGCGGAGCCACGGACGAGAGTCAGAGTCGGACTCGGGAGCCAGAGGTCACCGAGAGAAGCCCGGGCAGCCAGCGGCCGTTGAAGATGAGCAACAGGGAGAGTCCGCTGAAGTCAGACGGTTAGGAGAGGATGTTGCTGGGAGTTATCAGGATTCGGGTAGCCTCCACATTGGTTCAAGGCAAGGGGCCCTCTAGCTTCCATGGTCTCTCTCTCCTTCTCCTGAGTTAACGACCTGCCCCCCAGATAACTATGTTGATTGAGGGTGGGGGGAACCAGTGCTGAAATCCACCGAGGGCAGCTGGAATGGAATCCGCAAGAGGTCTTGGGCTTGGATTGGCTCTGGGTGCAGCAAAAAAAAAAGAGAAAGGGTGTAGATAGAGTCAACAATCAAAGCCCTTTGTCCTCATCTCCCACCTTGCATTAATAGCATCAGCATGTCTTAGCTTATCACCGTCAGGAATAAAAATGCCCATAAATACTTGAGGTGACTAGGAGTTAGGATTTGGGTGGCAAGGAGTGGCGCTCTTGCTGAGCCTGAGCCTTAAATTGCCGTTGAGCTTGAGTTTGAGGTTGCTCTTGCTCCTGAGCTTATTGCCACGCGGCCATGGAATATCGGTCCCATAGCCTTTGAACAACTGCCGTTAATGCTTGAATCTTCAGGGTGAGGGTGGCACGGTGTTTTGCTTGAATGGCATGAACTGGTGGTGATGGTGGAACAGAGAACTAGCATCTTGTTGCTCAGCTTGTTGAGGGTGCCCCCCAGCATAACTAGCGGAAGTTTCCATTGTTGTCATAAAGGGAGTGAGAGCTTGTAGCTTAGTGTCACAGAACTCTGCTTTCTCCCCCCTTCCTGGCGCGCCAATCTGTTGATGCCAAATCACCATCCTCGAACGTTGGCGAGCGTCCGGTCGCCTCCTCCAGCGAGCCTGGGGTCCTTTGGCGAGCTCCTTGCGCCTGCGGGCCTGCAAACAAATCCTGAGGGCCGGAGATTCCAGCGGGGACCCTCCGATGCTCAAGTCAGTGCTCTGGACAACAGTCGTGAGCTTGAGGAAGCTCGAAAGAGGGAAGAAGAGAGGGGCTTAGAGCCGTGCTCTCTGTAGGCAGAATGAGCGTTAAGAGTGTAGTGAGTTCTCCGTTCTCTGTTACCTAGTTGGGGTCCCTTTTACCCTTTTTATTGGTGCTTAGAGTTTTTTTGTCTTGAGTGGTTGAGGCTCCATAATGATGACTTTGATGGGTGAAGTGTCAGAACTGTTGTCTGTGAGGCATGGGGTGCTACCACTTGTCAGAGCATTTATGAAAGCAGCAACAGTGGAGCTTACCTCCGTGTGATATGTCAGGCAGGCCGTGTTCCATCAGAATAGGTGGCTGCAGCTGGTTGGCAGGTACTATTTTGGTTTGAACAACTGTTACATGCCGATCGTTTCGGTGCTTACCAGACGTATCGCCTTTTTGCAGCCATAAATGTCTTTATACGATGGAGAGAATAAGGCAATAAATGCTTTAGAGCAAATGGGTGCACGTGGCCTTTATGAGGCCATAAGTGCTTTGGTGCGAGAGATATGTCGCGGCTGTGGGAGCCGATGCCGAAGGGACTTCGGAGGCCGAGGTGAGATGTCCGTGACACTCCACTTCATTAAATGCTCTCAAAGTCATTAGGACCGTTTCCGCATCATTAAATGCTACAGCCCATTGACTCGACAGGACATTAATGACGAAAGATGGCCCTTGGGAAACCCACGCACGTGACCCTTTCTCTCTCTTCATTATGACGAGAGCCATTCCGTGGATGGATTTTGGGAGCTGAAGCCGAAGGGACCTCGGAAGCCGAAGTGGGCTTCGAAGGCCGAAGCGGGGCTTCATCAGTTTCCTTCTTTCATGGTTCTCTAACGGCGTTGGATCAGCCGCATCAATTCATACTCACAATACCTTCAAGTATATTAATATGTATTATAGGAAATTATCTTAAGAATGATTAAATATCTGAATCGAATTGTGAGTTTTTAAATAAAAATATAAGTTTAAGCTGATTTTTTTAAAAATATTTAATTATTTAATGTTTATATTTAATTATTAATTTTTAGTTACAAAATTAATACTAGATACTTAACTCAAATGTAAATCCACACAACTCAAGGTTAAAGTACATTCCATATCAACCCAAATGCTTTGTTATTAGGATTCAAAATTTTTTTATGAACTTGATTTGTTTTGATCTAATTAATAAATAGATTAGTTCTGAGTCCAAATTGATGTTCGGCATGTGAAATCTGATGGCGTTGTGACTTCTATTTGTAGTCATAGTGGTGGGCAACCTTAATATACATTGCATCCAGCTTTTCTTTCTCTTTCTATGGTATGTACTATCAAGCTGGGGTGAGATTGTTTCATCATTTATAAAAAAAATTAAAATAAAATTTTGAAGATTCTCCCAATAAGGTGCTCATTATTTTCATGTTGGGGATAGCTTAAAATTAATCCATCAACCTGGCCAAACTACAACTTTCATTGATCATCTACCAAAGAAGCGTCTTAAATTGTTCTTCAGACATGTCATGTCATTTCTGTTAAATTTGAAATTGAATTATTGGATTAAGTATTTGGTATTCATTTACTGATTACCAAAATTTTAAATTCGAGCATGCCTCAATTTTCCTACGGAATCCTTTAATCTCAGTAGCCATCCTAATTTTTCTTATTTCCGTTCTTTAGGTACCACCCATCTCATTCCTTTGAAAAATTTCTCATCACAGATTCCTAATTTATCTTAGCCTATATAAATCAAAGACTTACTTTGGTTTGTTTTCATCCAAATAACGCCATGGCAATACTCGGTTACAAAGATTACCACCTCCTCCAATAAATATGAGTATAAAGTTTCTAGTCAGTTAAACTGTGAAGATTCGCAAATATAATTAAAAGTTCTTTCATTCTTTTTATTTAACTATGTTTTAAAAAGAAAAGGTTAATTTCAATACGTTAGTAATAATTTTTAGTTATTTTGGCACTTAGATGTGTGATGAAAAAATTATCATTTCTTTGGACTACCAGTCTACCATCCAAATTATGTTTTCTTATAAATCTAAACGTTATTGCAGAAAATCTTTTCACTGGCGCAAATGGTAGCGTTGCTCGGAAGTTAAAATGAAGATTTTAACTAAATATTTTCTTATGACTCAATTTTATTTAAATTAAAATTTAATAAAATTTAGTCAATCCAGCTAAAAGCTCTGTAATTGAATTTGACTCAAAATTTTTTATCAGACTTCATGGTTAGATTTGAATTGAATTAGATTTAAATTGAATTCGAACTAAACTAATTATTTATTTAAATTGGATTCAAAATTAATATAAATCTTATATTTGCGTTTGGATCTGGTTTGAAGTCGGAGAAATCTCAACCTAAGTCCATGCCGAAGGTAGTCCGAACCTTCTTCCAACCTTAGCCGAGTGGTCCCAACTCCAAGCCTAGTTCGGTGGTGATTTTGGTGGCGGCTACCTACTAGTTACGGCTAGATTTCCTCTTTTGATGCGACTTGCGAGGGTGACGGTATGTGATGTGGCTGATGCCATATAAATGTTAACGATTAAAGCTAATTGATAGTAAAGATCAAAAGAAGCAGTCTCGTTCTACGGCGGCTCCACTTCAGAGCAGTCCTTCTCTTTGAGGTGGTCCCGCTCTAAGATGGCTCCTCTTTTCTAAGGCAGTCCTTTTTTTTTCAAGATGACCCTCTTCTCCGAAGTGATCCTAATTCAAAGCGGTCCTTTCTTTCGAGGTGGTTTCGATCCAAGGCGGCCCTTTCTCTCTGAGGCTGCTTCGCTCCGAGGTGGCTCTTCACCTCATGGAGGTTCCCGCTCCGGCATCAAACTTTACATCAACTCTCAAATGAGTCACGATGCCTACATGGCTCCCATATGAGCTAAGCCCATCAACCATTTAGTATGCATGTTTGATAAGATCATGCTCATCAACCATCTAGCCCGTGTGTTTGGCAAGGTCAGGCTTACCGATCATCTGGCCCTTATGTCTGATAAGATCAAACCCATCAACCATTCTTGGAGTACATTCCTGATAAAATTAGGCCCATCAATCATCTTTTAAGCTCACGTAACCAATCTGGGCCTATCAGATATTTTTTCTCATGAATCTTTAAGTGGTTGACCTTCGAATGAAAAACATGGATCCATTAAAAAAAAAAAAGATAAGGATCCTTGATAAAGTATGAACATTTAAGTATATATAAAATATATTTATCTATATTTTTTTTAATTTAAACTTTTTAAGTTTTACTGCTGTGATTTTTGATATAGATAATGAACAAAATAGTTAAACTAAATAAATAAAAAGCAGCTTGGGCGACCCAAGTCCTGGGCGGCCCCCAGTCTTGGGCGGCCTCCAGAGCCTAGGCGGCCCCTAGAGTCTGGACGGCCCCCAGTCCTGGGCGGCCCCCAGTCTTGGGCGGCCTCCAGAGTCCTAGGCGGCCCCTAGAGTCTGGACGGCCCCCAGTCCTGGGCCCCCAGTCTTGGGCGGCCTCTAGAGTCTAGACGGCCCCCAGTCCTGGGCGGCCCCCAGTCTTGGGCGGCCTCCAGAGCCTAGGCGGCCCCTAGTCTGGACGGCCCCCAGTGGGCGGCCTCCTAGGCGGCCCCTAGAGTCTGGACGGCCCCCAGTCCTGGGCGGCCCCCAGTCTTGGGCGGCCTCTAGAGTCTCCAGTCCTGGGCGGCCCCAGTCAGGCGGCCTCCTAGGCGGCCCCTAGAGTCCCCCAGTCTTGGGCGGCCTCCAGAGTCCTAGGCGGCCCCTAGAGTCTGGACGGCCCCCAGTCCTGGCCCCCAGTCCTGGGCGGCCCCAGTCTTGGGCGGCCTCAGAGTCTAGCGGCCTCCGGGGCGGCCCCCAGTCTTGGGCGGCCTCCTAGGCGGCCCCTAGAGTCTGGCGGCCCCCAGTCTACCTCCCCAGTCCTGGGCGGCCCCAGTCTTGGGCGGCCTCAGTCTAGCGGCCTCCGGTCCTAGGCGGCCCCTAGAGTCTGGACGGCCCCCAGTCCTGGGCGGCCCCCAGTCTTGGGCGGCCTCCAGAGTCTAGCGGCCTCCGGTCCTAGGCGGCCCCTAGTCTGGACGGCCCCAGTCCTCCCAGTCTGGACGGCCCCCCCGGTTTAAGAATAATCCCCATGTCAGAACCATTAAACGAGATAAACCGTCATATTCGGAACAGAAATCGAGAAATACTAAACATCATCACGCCTTAAATGGTTCGCATAAGACAAACACCAAAAGGAGACATTGAACCTCTATTTTAGAGCCAGATCCCTTTTCCCTCACTCTGACGTCTCCACTATCCCTGACATTCCCTTGGGATAATCAAGATCATCATGAAAAAGATGTCTTCATGAGCAAGTTTCTTAATATCCTTATTAAGTATTATCACTGAATGACCACGTAATGCAAGATGAACACTTATCCTACACGTGGACCTCCAAAATTAAAACAAAAGAAAATAATAATAATAACACGTACAAGAGAAAAAGGATAAAAGGGAGGAAGGAGAAGGGGAGGGGGCTGCTTCTTCCTTCTAAAAAAGAGATCCTGAAAACCTAAACAAAAAATCTGGTGATCCGGCATCAACAGATTGGCGCGCCAGGTAGGGGGCATCGTCGGAGCGGTGAGGCATACCTGTTCTACGATTCCACGAACATGAGTTCCAGATCTCTAGAAGAAGACCCCGTTGATTGGTCTGGGGGGCATCTTTCGCCTCCTAACCATGATTTCGCAGCCCTTAGCCCTTCTCAGCCGGCGAAACCAAGCTCTCCGGTTCTTTCCCCACCGTCACCGGTTCCGGCTATTCCTCAGGATCCATTATCGGTCCTCACCCAACAAGTTCAAACTCTCGTCGGGATAGTTCGACAGATGCAAGAGCATCACTCTCGAGGAGCCCACCTGCGGCCTGAGCCACCTCTATTACCTAGGTCAGCTACTCCTGTTAGCCGACAATCGGCTCGAAGAAGATCTCCTCCGGCAAAGCCTCTTCACTCTTATTCTCTTGGAAGGCGATGCTCTGAAGGCTCTGAGGATGGTTCACGTTCTGTCTCCTGTTCCCCTAGCAGCCCACCTGCTGGGCGACGACGGGGGAAGGAGCCATATGCGGATCATCGTCGGTGGCGCCGCCAGTCTCCTTCCAGTTCTCCTGAACCAACAGGAGGACGTATAGCTGACAGAATGCAAAAGCGTCTGGAAGAGCAAGATCGCAGGTTAGAGGAGCTCAGTCAAAGAATCAATAATCAGCCGGGGTCGGACTATGATACTCGCCCCCCTCTCACTCGACGGATTATGGAGGAACCCATTCCAAGGAGGTTCCGATTTCCTCAGCTGGACCCTTATGATGGCACCACCGATCCCCTAGATCATTTGGAGAGCTATAAGGCCATCATGCAAGTCCAGGGGGCGCCGGATGCTCTTTTATGTGTGGCCTTTCCGGCCACCCTTCGAAAGGCGGCCCGGGTCTGGTATTCTCGTCTGCCCTCACGCAGTATTGACTCTTTCCGGCAATTGGAGAGATCTTTTCTGGCTCATTTCGACGCTTGTCGAAAAATTCCGCGAGTAGCAGACAGTTTATTCTCCGTGCAGCAGCAGGAGGGAGAATCTTTAAAAGATTTTATAACCCGCTTCAAAGTAGCGGCCCTAGAAGTCTATCATCTTGAAGATGCTATAGCCACTTTGGCTCTAAAACGGGGGCTCCGACCCTCTCGTTTTACTTACTCTTTAGACAAAAGACCTCCTTCTTCTTATGCTGATCTCCTAAGTCGAGCGCAGAAGTACATCCGCGCCGACGAAGCTGACTCATCCAGGAGAGGTACACAAGGAAGAACTAGCAAGAGATCTACTCGACCGGAGTTGGACGAACCTCCTTCCAAGAAGCCAGAACCTTTGCGCCGACCAACTGATCGCCGCAAGAATCAAGCTCCCAGGGAGGACCATCTTACACCCCTCTTAGCACCTCGAACTCATATCCTTATGGAAATCGAAAACGAGCCCTATTTACGGCGTCCGCCTCCATTGAAGAAGGGCACTGCCCGCGATAGAAGCCGCTATTGCCGTTTCCATAGGGATTATGGCCATGACACTGAAGAATGTCGGAACTTGAAGCAGGCCATTGAAGAGCTAATTCAGAAAGGATACCTTGGGCAATACATCCAGAAGAAAGAAGCTCCTCCTGTACCAGCTTTGATGGGGCCTCCTCCCGTTCAGGCCAGCATCGATAATCCCCCAACGGAGAGGATGGTAGGTATGATTTCTCGCGGAGAAGTTTCATCTTCTAAGAGATTGAGAGGGGGTGAGGGGTTAGATGATGTAATCCCTTCTGGGGGAGATATAGCGGGCAATAATATTGTAAAAGATGATAGCGTCGTCGTCTCAATGACGATTGCTAGGCATCCTGTAAAAAGAATCTTAATCGATAGTGGGAGCTCCGCTAATGTACTTACTTATGATGCATTTCTTCGGATGAATCTTTCTCTGGATTCTCTTCGGCCCGTAGCCGCTCCTCTAGTTGGCTTCACCGGAGATTCCATCCGAGTGGAGGGCGAGGTTACGTTGCCAGCTACAGCGGGATCGCCGCCGTGTCAAAGCACGGTCATGCTGGATTTTCTGGTGGTTCGGGTCCCTCTGGCTTACAACGCCATTCTCGGCCGCCCGGGCTTGAACATGTTAGATGCAGTCATATCTACTAAACGCTTATTGGTGCAGTTCCCCGCCAAGCAAGGAATCGGTGTAATGCACGGAGAGGTGAATTCGGTCAGACCCTGCTATCATCTAGCTCCTAGTCCTCAAATGGCCAACATTCCTCCAGTCGCCGAGTCGTTTGACCCCAGAGAAGTTGAGCGGAGAGGAGAACCAGCGGAACTTCTAATACCTTATCCCCTGGGGGATGATCACACTAAGATCGTGCATATTGGTGAACTCCTCTCCCCTGAGGTCCGGGACCAGCTCCTAGCTTTCTTATCAATGAATGCAGATGTCTTCGCTTGGAAGGTAACGGATATGATCGGGATCCCTCCAGAGGTGATTACTCATCAGCTCAATATTAACCCGAACTGCCGTCCTGTTCGCCAGAAGAAACGAAGCTTTGCTCCTGAGCGGCAGAGGGCTATTGACGAAGAGGTGGACAAATTGCTTATGGCCGGTCATATCCGAGAAGCCCGATATCCCGATTGGTTGGCCAATGTAGTTATGGTCCGGAAAGCCAGCGGAGGATGGAGAATATGCATTGATTACACTGATCTGAACAAAGCTTGTCCTAAAGACAGTTTTCCGCTGCCCCGGATCGACCAGTTAGTAGATTCAACTGCTGGCTATGAACTTCTTAGCTTCATGGATGCTTTCTCAGGGTACAATCAGATAAAATTAGACCTCTCAGATGAAGAGCATACTTCTTTCATCACCGAGAAAGGTATTTATTGTTACAAGGTAATGCCCTTCGGGTTGAAGAATGCAGGAGCTACATATCAGAGGCTGATGAACAAAGTCTTCAAGGATCAGCTCGGCCGCAACATGGAGGTATATGTAGATGATATGCTGACAAAAAGCACCCACATCACTGACCATGTCGCTGATTTGCGGGAAACTTTCCACAACCTCCGGCTCCATAGAATAAAACTCAACCCACGCAAATGTGCATTTGGAGTCACTGCAGGAAAATTCTTGGGTTTCTTAGTCACACGGCGAGGGATTGAGGCAAATCCAGAGAAAATTCAAGCCATCCTCAATATGAGACGGCCTATGTGTAAGAAAGAAGTACAACAACTCACTGGAAAGATAGCAGCGTTAAGCCGATTCTTATCCAGATCAGCCGAGAGATGTTTACCTTTCTTTAAAGTCTTACGTAAGGCAGATGGCTTCGAGTGGACAGAAGACTGTCAACAAGCTTTTGAAGAGCTTAAGGAGTTCTTGTCCACACCTCCCCTGTTATCCAAACCGGAGCAAGGGGAAAGCTCTTTCTATATCTTGCGGCTTCTTCGGAGGCCGTTAGTTCTGTCCTGGTGCGTATCGGCGATCACGCCGTTCAACGACCTATATATTATACCAGCAAGGTGCTTCACGGTGCAGAAGAAAGGTATTCCAAAACGGAGAAGGTCATCTTCGCTTTATTTGTTTCTGCTCGCCGACTCAGACCCTACTTCCAAGCCCATCCCATAGTCGTTCTCACTGATCAACCTCTCAGAGCTATTTTATCACGACCAGACACTTCTGGCCGGTTAGCCAAATGGGCGATCAAGTTAGCAGAATTCGACTTATCATTTCAACCTAGAGCATCTTTGAAATCTCAGGTTTTGGCTGATTTTCTAGTAGAATGCACCTGGTCTGAACAGCCTCAAGAAGAACTTCCCCGAATTCTGTCAGATAATGAGAAGACGGATCATGAAGCATGGGTCCTCCATGTTGATGGAGCCTCTAATTCACAAGGTAGCGGAGCTGGGCTCATTCTCGCTAGCCCGGAGGGCACGGTACTAGAATATGCTCTTCGTTTCCTCTTTGAAGCCACCAATAATCAAGCTGAATATGAGGCTTTGCTGACCGGAATCAAACTAGCACATGGAATGGGAATCAGAAGTCTTCGAGTCTTCACCGACTCACAGCTCATTTCCGCCCAAGTATCAGGAGAGTATGAGGCTCGTGACCCTATCATGTTTCAATATCTGAATAAAGTTAGATCATTAATTCCCTTATTGGATCACTTTGCTATTAGTTATATACCCAGAGGTGAAAATGCTAGGGCCGACATGTTAGCCCGACTAGCTACCTCGATGGATAGTGCCATGGGTAAGACCTACATCGAGTATCTGGAGACCTAGCATCGAAGCTACTGAAGAAGCTCTGCCCATTATCCAAAAAGAAGCCTGGATGGAATCTTATATCCGGTATCTAAAAGACGGCGTTCTTCCAGTTGATCGTGAAGAAGCTAAGCTGCTTAAACGGAGGGCTTCCAAATTTGTGCTACTAGAAGGCCAACTTTATAAAAAATCCTTCTCTCAGCCCCTCCTCAAATGTGTTAGTTCGGTAGATGCAGATTATGTCCTTAGGGAAATTCATGAAGGCATCTGTGGGAATCATTCTGGAGGGCGATCTTTAGCACGCAAGGCTCTCCGACAAGGATACTACTGGCTCACCATGCAAGAGGATGCAACAGAATTAGTAAAAAGATGTGATTCATGCCAACGGTACGCCAACATTCAACGGCAACCGTCTTCTCAGCTAAATTCTCTTTCTTCTCCCTGGCCCTTCGCTCAGTGGGGTATGGATATCCTCGGCCCTTTCCCCCCTGCGACAGGACAGCGCAAATTTCTACTAGTGGCCATTGATTATTTTACTAAATGGGTCGAAGCTGAAGCACTTGCCAAAATCACTGAGGCCAAGGTCAAAACCTTTTTCTGGAAAGCCATTATTTGTCGATACGGCATTCCGCACACCCTTATCACTGACAATGGCCGACAGTTTGACAACAACGCCTTTCGGACTTTCTGTACTGATCTCGGTATCGTGCAACGATTCACCTCCGTCGGCCATCCACAATCTAATGGAGAAGCTGAAGTTACAAATCGCATGATATTGCGGGGGTTAAGGACCAGATTAGATACGTCCAAAGGAAGGTGGGTAGAAGAGCTCCCGAATGTACTTTGGGCGTATCACACAACTCCCAGAACACCGACGGGAGAAACACCCTTCAATTTGGTCTTTGGTTCCGAAGCTGTTATTCCCGTGGAAATTGGCCTACCAAGTAGCCGAGTGGAAACTTACAACGAAGCGGACAACCTTCCTAATCTGAGGGCCAATCTTGACCTCATCGACGAAGCAAGAGATCGGGCTCGAATTAAAATGGCGGCATACCAGCAACAAGTGGCGAGGTACTATAATTCCCGCGTCCGCTCGAAGAGTTTCCGTCAAGGAGATTTAGTTCTGAGAAAAGCTTCGGTATCCAAACCAGCGGAAGGGGGCAAATTGTCTCCAAACTGGGAAGGGCCCTATCGGGTAGGAGAAGTCCTTCACCGTGGAGCCTACCGGCTTGAAGACTTAAGCGGACAGCTAATCCCTCGAACATGGAATGCAGACAACCTCCGGCCGTATTACCAGTAATGTAATGTTTTATTCAAATATTAGATGATCCTATGCATTTGAATGCGGATTTTCAGATAATTCTTTTTTGCGGACTCTCGAAAGGACGACGGCCCTACGGTCCAAAGGACACCCCCAGGCCGGTGTAACTCACCCCTGAGGAGGTTCAAGTCCTGACTCAAGCGGCCTCGAACCGGCTCGACGGCCCTACGGTCCAAAGGACACCCCCAGGCCGGTGTAACTCACCCCTGAGGAGGTTCAAGTCCTGACTCAAGCGGCCTCGAACGCTCGACGGCCCTACGGTCCAAAGGACACCCCCAGGCCGGTGTAACTCACCCCTGAGGAGGTTCAAGTCCTTGACTCAAGCGGCCTCGAACTGAGATGGACGGCTCGACGGCCCTACGGTCCAAAGGACACCCCCAGGCCGGTGTAACTCACCCCTGAGGAGGTTCAAGTCCTGACTCAAGCGGCCTCGAACTGAGATGGACGGCTCGACGGCCCTACGGTCCAAAGGACACCCCCAGGCCGGTGTAACTCACCCCTGAGGAGGTTCAAGTCCTTGACTCAAGCGGCCTCGAACTGAGATGGACGGCTCGACGGCCCTACGGTCCAAAGGACACCCCCAGGCCGGTGTAACTCACCCCTGAGGAGGTTCAAGTCCTTGACTCAAGCGGCCTCGAACTGAGATGGACGGCTCGACGGCCCTACGGTCCAAAGGACACCCCCAGGCCGGTGTAACTCACCCCTGAGGAGGGCAAGCGGCCTCGAACCGGCTCGACGGCCCTACTGAGGAGGTTCAAGTCCTTGACTCAAGCGGCCTCGAACTGAGATAGACGGCCCCCAGTCTTGGGCGGCCTCCAGAGTCCGGTCCTAGGCAGCCCCTAGAGTCTGGACGGCTCGATGGCCCTACGGTCCAAGTATAACTCATTCCTAAGAAAGTATAAATCCTTGGTTAGGATAGCTTTGAGTTGTACTTCGAGGATAATTGAGTACTGGCGAGCCATCTAAACCAAGTAGCACCATTGTCCTAATCCGCAAATAGGAGCCAAGAATTAAGCAGAGGAAATATTAAATCAATAAAGAGTAACATTCATTCATTTAAAGTTAATCTGCTGCGAAACCTTGCGAAATCTTGTCAGCAGATAGATTTTCACAACAAAAAGGTCCTTAAATGGGACCGAATCTAAAATTAAAAAAATCAAAATAAAGCTCCCTTGATCAGTTCTTTGAATGCTCTTCTCTGCATCAGGATTGACAGCCGGCTCCTCGGCAAGAGGCTTTTCTACAGCAAGAGTCTTAGTCGCCACTGCTCCACTCACCACGTCTTCGACCTCCATATCGGAAACTCCTTCGTCATCCACGGGTCGAAAACGTTCGAGGTCCTTTAAGTTGAACTGTCGGGCCAATATCCGCTTGCATTTCTCAAAGCCTTCAACGAAAGCATCTAGGGCAGCTTCCTGGAACTCCGCTTCAAAATCTGGGGAGCCCTTGTATTCCTTGATAGCGTCCCTGGCTTTAGCTTCAGCTATGGCCACTTTTTCCTGAGCTTTGGCCTCAGCCACAGCTATCTTTTCCCGAGCTTCGGTCTCGATCGTAGCCATCTTCTTCTGAGCCTCCACCATTGCTGCTGCAACTTTATCGAGAGCATTTTTGGTGTCCTTCTCGGCTAAAACCAGTTTCTCCATGGCATCACGAGCGGTGGCCTCCGCGCTATCTGCTCGATTCTCCGTGTGTTCCAGCCTGAGGGAAGTTTCTTTTAACTTTTCTTCCGTTGGCAGCAACCTTGCCCGGACCTCACACAGCTGGGCATCTAAACTCTGCAGTTCCTTTTCTGCCCTCCCTCTCCAAGTCCGATAATCTTCCCGCATGACCCGAAGGTCATGCAATGCTTTTGATTCTCGGGCCCTTGTATCCACCAACTCTTTATCTAGGCTAGCATTCCGAGACTTGGCCCTGTCTAAGTCTTCGCGTAGCACGAAGAGACCATTAGCCGTCTGCAAAACGCACTCAGTCAGTGTCCAAGTTTAATGATCAGAAAGGGAACAAAATCGGACTTTACCTGCAGTGCAGCGGTGAACATAGTGTCGAATGCCTCTGCCTGTGTTGCCTTCCTCAGTTTGTCTTGAAATCTGGGCAAGATCGCGAGTTTAAGGATTGTCTCTGATAGACAACTCTTGTATCCAACATTCTCGCTAGGTGGTTGGGGAGCTGAGGGCGGAGTCCTTAAAGTACCTGTGAGGCGGGAACAGGAACATCCACTTCCGTCGATAACGAAGGACCTGGCAAGTCAGCTTTAGCTGCTTCTACATCCCTTGTAGACTCCCCAACGCTCTGGGCGGGAGATGGAATGGTCTCTGGAGGCTCCCTCTCGACGGGGTCTCCTATAGGGACCCCCGTCGGAGGACTCATTTCCCCTTCACTATCTTCTACTAAGGTCGCCTCAGGGATAACCGCTGGAGGTTGGACCTGACTGTCCGATCCTAATTGACGGGATCTTTTAGGTTCGCCCCCCGCTGGCGCATCACGCTCACTTCTCTCCCTCTTTCGAAGCTTTGATACCAAGAAATCTCGAGAGAACTTCATTGCTACAAAATGACGAACATAGGGTTAGCTAAAAAAGGAAAAAGAAAAAAGAAAAGATAAATTCTTCGAAGCTCACCGGGCGCTGCAGCCAGCGACACCGGCACGAACGCAGCCTCCCGGAGATTATCCTCCGATAGCAACTCCCTACTAGGGGGAATAATTGTAGAAATTAAAGTATTAAATAACTCGCGGTCTCTTTCTTCAATACTCGCGTTCTGGTTTGAGCTAGTATCTGGAATACCCCAATCCACATCTAACCCCTCCAAATGCGCATAAAAAAACCTAGACTTCCACCCTTTGATCTTAGATGGGAGGTTGAGTTTAAGAACCCTTTTAGGTCTTGAGGCAAAACTCCACCACCCATCCCTAACTGGGTTTCGGATTCTATACAGGGACCTAAACAAGGAAAGTCTAGCAGAGGCTCCATGAAAAGAGCAGAGAACTAAAAATGAAAATACAATACGGATGGAATTGGGAGTGAGCTGTGCCGGGATAAGGTGGTATCGGTTTAACAAATTTATAAAAAAAGAGTGAAACGGCAATCGTAGACCACTCTTAAAAAACTCTTCGTATAGAGCGATCTTACCTGGTTGCCCTCGAGTGACCCTATCCTCTGGAAGAGGGACAGAAAGCTGAATGTCATTAGGAACTCCAAATTGAGCCCTAAGATTTCTAAGGTCCTGTGAAGACATGACGGAAGCAACGTCCGCCGGTCCAGCCAGTTTAGAGACAACCGCAGGAGGCTCTACCTCATGACCGGCGGACGAGCAAGGAACCCTAAGAGACTGAGGTAATGACCTAGACACGGGTTGAATGGATTGGGCAGCGGGTTGGTCCCCGTGGATGATTACCCCTCCCAAGGCCTGTCGACGTGCTCGGAGAATCTCCTCTCGGGAGGGCTCTTTCATGGGACCCTTACCTTTTCTATCTACGGAAGGATCCATAAAGAAAAAGGAAGAGGAAGAGAAAGCCAACTAACCTGGGCTTGAGAAGATAAAAAACGGAGGAAGATACACAAAATCGAAAACTAAAGGAAAGGGATGATCTTTTTAATATATATATGGATGCCAGACATGACGTTTCGGGCACCGCAAGGACACATGATGGTCCGTCAGTATAGCCGGACAAGTGAAAAGACGCCATCCTCTTAGAGATGCACGCCTCCCCCCTTTTTCCCTTTTTTCGAAGTATCACTTATCACGTACTGAACTTTCGAAATTCAAATTTTTCCGCCCTTCTCCCTTGCATGTGCGTGCCACACACGTATACAAGGAAGATGGGCGAGGGGGCATATGATATAGATAATGAACAAAATAGTTAAACTAAATAAATAAAAGGCAGCTTGGGCCCCCAAGTCCTGGGCGGCCCCCAGTCTTGGGCGGCCTCCCCTAGGCGGCCCCTAGAGTCTGGACGGCCCCCAGTCCTGGGCGGCCCCCAGTCTTGGGCGGCCTCCAGAGCCTAGGCGGCCCCTAGAGTCTGGACGGCCCCCAGTCCTGGGCGGCCCCCAGTCTTGGGCGGCCTCCAGAGCCTAGGCGGCCCCTAGAGTCTGGGCCCCCAGTCTTGGGCGGCCTCCAGAGCCTAGGCGGCCCCTAGAGTCTGGACGGCCCCCAGTCCTGGGCGGCCCCCAGTCTTGGGCGGCCTGCGGCCCCCAGTCCTGGGCGGCCCCAGTCTTGGGCGGCCTCCAGGCCTAGGCGGCCCCTAGAGTCTCCAGTCTTGGGCGGCCTAGGCGGAGTCTAGTCCTGGCCCCAGGCCCCCAGTCCTGGGTCCGCCCCCAGTCTTGGGCGGCCTCCTAGGCGGCCCCTAGAGTCTGGACGGCCCCCAGTCTTGGGCGGCCTCCTAGGCGGCCCCTAGAGTCTGGACGGCCCCCAGTCCTGGGCGGCCCCAGTCTTGGGCGGCCTCAGGGTCTAGCGGCCTCCGGTCCTAGGCGGCCCCTAGAGTCTGGACGGCCCCCAGTCCTGGGCGGCCCCCAGTCTTGGGCGGCCTCCAGAGTCTAGCGGCCTCCGGTCCTAGGCGGCCCCTAGTCCTGGCGGCTCCCAGTCCTGGGCGGCCCCCAGGTCTCCCCCGGTTTAAGAATAATCCCCACGTCAGAACCATTAAACGAGATAAGCCGTCATATTCGGAACAGAAATCGAGAAATACTAAACATCATCACGCCTTAAATGGTTCGCATAAGACAAACACCAAAAGGAGACATTGAACCTCTATTTTAGAGCCAGATCCCTTTTCCCTCACTCTGACGTCTCCACTATCCCTGACATTCCCTTGGGATAATCAAGATCATCATGAAAAAGGATGTCTTCATGAGCAAGTTTCTTAATATCCTTATTAAGTATTATCACTGAATGACCACGTAATGCAAGATGAACACTTATCCTACACGTGGACCTCCAAAATTAAAACAACAAAAGAAAATAATAATAATAACACGTACAAGAGAAAAAGGATAAAAGAGGAAGAAGAGGGGGAGGGGGGCTGCTTCTTCCTTCTAAAAAAGAGATCCTGAAAATCATAAACAAAATATCTGATGATCCGGTATCAACAATTTTGATCACTGATTTAACTGTCAGAAAGATTTTGATCGAAATTTTCAGCCGTAGAACTTTTTACGGACTTTTCATTAGCGAGAAGAAACCTTATCAATGACCTTACAGTATTCTCTAACGATCATCGTCGTTCACTAGGCGTCAACGGTATGGTCCCTAAGGCCGCCGGCGGCGGCGGTGCTTAACGGGAACTCTCGCACCATACCACGGCACTTGGACTGCACTCTTATCCTGAGCACGCGGTCCCCACTCCTCGTGGGGCGCAAAACACCCACATGCCTATTCGTTATCTATTTATTTAATATATAAACGTAGGTCTCAGTTGATGTGCCAGGGTGTGGCTCTGGGTGCGGGAAACCACAGTAACGATGATCTTCTGGCAAGGTCAGCGCGATTCGCGCCTGCGACTTGCGAGGTCGCAGTCCGTGCCACGTGGCATCCTCGAGCGAGGCGGTCAAACGGAGGGACGCACCTACTACCACCCAGCCGCGTCAGGGGAATTGTTGGTCGGATTCGCTGCATCCGCACCCAAACCCAAACCCAAACCCAAACCCAACTGCTTCTGCCTTGCAAGCCGATTGCCCACTCCCTTGCCGTCCTCTCTCCCTTCTTTTCCTTCACCTCCCCTCCCTCCCTTTCCCCAGTCACATGAAGTTTCCTCCATTTAATTTTGTTTCCCTGAACCAGGAAAAAATTTGTCCCATTTTGGTTCCTTGATCTATCTCCTGTCGGTTGAAATTTAGCTTGGTGGTGGTGCTGCATCCACTTAATTGTGAACTCTCCTCGATCCTCCACCTCATCTATCTCATTTGTGTTCCCAAAATATGAAGTTTCCTCTTCCATCCATGCACTCTATTTTGCATTCACCCACCGTTTGCATGGATTTTTTTTTTCATTCAGCTTAAATCATGTTGCCAGCAAACTCATTTACCGCGTAGTATGAGATTTTAAAAATATTGAAAATTGCCTCCTTAATCAATTTAATTTCCAGCTTTTCTAGATGCAAAGTGGTGCAGTTGGCAAAATTATTAGGCTGTGGTATTTTCCCCAAATCAAGACATACATACTACGTTGCTTTTGCTGTCATCACGTAAAAGCTCATGAATTATAGTTATAGTTAATGATTTTTTACAATGATCCCTTTCCATCTTATCGGCAACACAGCATATATCTTCTTCCCAACCAGTGATAACACCGAACATAACTTATCACGTAGTTATCTAATCATTTCATCCTCAATCTTCTATTACAATCTTGTTATTGTTATAATACCTTAAAAATATATATAAAAAAATTATTATTATTATTATTATTATTATTATTATTATTATATATATATATATATATATATATATATATATATATATATATATATATATATATATATATAGTTTAAGTATTTATAACTCAAATTTATCTGTTATTAATTAAATTATACTTTTAACTTTTAGAATCATATATGACCTACTATTGTGTTAAGTAGATCAGCATTATCCTGATTAACTTATTAACTTTTAGTTTTTTTATTTTGGTACAGTCTACAATACGAGTATGAGTCAGTCCTTATGAGTACAATAGTTGCTTAAAAGGGCATAGATCATCCTGTTTTCATCTTCAAAAACCTGAGTGATGTGCCACTGAAGAAGCCACCCAATCGGCAGCCTTCGATAAGTATGGCAAATCTGGACATCATGAGCCTCCCTTAATAAAGTCCAAATATCATGTAGGATCGGAATGGCAGGAGCAAGGGAGCCGTAATCCCTCTATAACCACCAAATAACTGTCATGAAGTGCCCCTCAATGAAGAGGTTATGAGCATGAAGAAATCGAACTGCATATGAGATGCCAGCCTATGTAGCATAGAGCTCAGTCATAGGGATAAAGAAGTCCAGACTACCATGCCCTATTAACTTTTAGTTTTAATTAGCTTAAATTTTTACCTTCTAATTATTCTTCTCATCGAATAAACTTTGAATAAAAAACAAAACAAACAAACAAACATCTGCACGTATCCTTCAGAATTCCACACCACACGCCTTCAAGATCCTCTTTCCATTTGGATTTCCAAGCATCAAGAGTGACACCACCACGAAATCCCAATATTTATAAGACGGCAGTAGTGTCAACTCCACTGGTTGTGAATGCTATCCAGACGGCTCACATGAAGTGCGATGTAGAGTAATGTGATGGGATGGATACAACCCCCAAGCACAAGGTTTTGAGCACAACACCATTGGCGATGTCCTCTGGAACCCAAAACAGGGGAACGTGCAGCCCGGGGACCATCCATCTTTCTCCTCACCATCACTCTTGTCCTTCATCGAACTGATTAAGAAAACAAACCATAGGAGACATTTATTTAACTTGGGCTGCTGCACCTCTAATTAAGACCCAAGTTAGAGCCTTGGGGGCATCAAACATTCTGGGATCGAGAGAGCACGCATGTTTCATGACCCCTTGTTCCTGGGTTTTTCCTAATACTTTTTGGGAGCAGATCATTCCACTTGATCATAAGGTGTCGAGCTTTCAGCGTTAATGGCACCAAGATTTTAGTTCTCGATAGCTGTACATTGTGTCAACCATGCATCCACTCGGTGCATCAAGTCCCGTATCTCCCGCTACGCTGGAGCCTAATCTATCTTTCGACCTAACGTATTTTATTTCACTCGATCTTTCTTCTTGTTCTCCTGGTGGGTCGTCCAGTGCAGTTATCCTTCTTTTAGCTTACTTGTTTTGACAATTAATTCTTGATGAGAGATAAAATCGTCATTGCATTATTGATCACTCACATCGGCAATGGGGTCGCATCCAATTCAAACACCTTGCTTGCCAGTTGGCCAGCTGGCATGACATTCTAGCGACAAGATCAAATCGATCTTGATGAAGTCGGATCACCCTGACAATCCGAACCACCTTTATGCTTCGGCCATCTGAGCCGAGCTATCCTTATTCCTCGGTAACCCGAGCTATCCCTATGCTTTGGCTATTCGAACCGAGCTATCCTTATTCCTTGATAACTCGAGCTATCCTTATACTTCGGTTGTCTAAGCCGAGCTATTCCTCGGTCATTCGAGCCGATCCATTTTACACTTCGAAAAACCAAGCTATTCCTCATCCAGGCCAACTACGGCATTCAAAATACCTCTGCGAAATCCGGCGCGGAAGAGTTCAAATCCACTATAGCTGAATAAGATTTCAGCGGCGAATTATGCCCAGAAGTGGCCTAAGATCTGCGAGAGTGGCCTAGGTCTGTGTGATCATCGAGCCTCAAGGCATCAACTAGCTCTCCCAGCCATCGATCCTCTAACTCATAAGATACGGACCCTACCGGCCTCATAACAAACTTGATTCGAATCCTAACAGTTTTCAGACCCCATCCAGGGCACGTCCAAGGAATCAGGTGATCACCTATAAATACCATAACATTCCAACCTCTCAGGTATACGCACAAAAGAACTCTAAGACAACCCCTTACGCATTCTTCACCCCATCATAGCTCTCATAAGAGCCGGGAGGAACATCTCTCTGTGAGAGTTTTCTCCTTACATCTGCTTGCTGTGAATCTCCACTGACTTGGGTGTCGAAGGGTCCTCCGCAGAGGGCAACCTCCATAGCACCCTCTGTGCGGACTGTCTTGCAGGTTCCACCCCGAGACGGCGAGATCGACATCCGGATCACGAGCCAGAAGCGCACCCGAGTCGGAGAACAGATTTCCGTGGCAACAGATTGGCGATAGAGGAAGGGCCTCAAGTCCCATAAACTTGTGATCCATGAGACAAGACTTAAGAACCAGAGAAAAGCATCATCTAATGGCTAATCGGAAGAGAGCTACATCTGAAGCTCAAGATCAGGCTGCCTCTCAAAGGCATGATCCGATCAGCGGTGTAGCACCTTCGCTACCATCGCCAGCTAAAACTCCCTCGCCATCGGCAACGACGGTAACCCTGGACCAGTTCGCTGCTCTGGTTCAGCAGGTCCAAGCATTGACCCAGTTGGTCCAGGGATTTCAGGCGATCCCTGGAGCTGCTATTCCTGTTTCTCAGCCTCATGAGGAGGCCGCTACCCCTGCCTCGCCAGCGGTCTCTTCCTTCGACCCACCTGAGGCGGCAAATCGTGGTCACCGGCCCGTAAAGACGAAGCCGGTGCTACGACGAGCTGGAGGGAAGAGCCTGCTCAAGTCCAGGCGGGTTTGCTCCCCTTCCCCGGTGTCTTCCCAGGATTCGACATCGCCATTTTCTCCTCATCCGATCCCTCATACCACTCTGGATGAAGGGATCAGACAACAGATAGGAGATGCAGCGAGAATGGCGTTGGGAGCTAGACGCCGCCAAGCAAACTCCTCCATCCCAGCCGAAAGCGGAGCAGGGCATGCCCTTCTCCGAGAGAATCATGAGGGAAGTGATTCCCCCTCATGTCAAGCTCCCCGCCATCGAGCCGTATCATGGATACATCGATCCCGATGACCATCTCAGCAGCTTCAAATCCATCATGATGTTCCACGGGGCATCAGATGTGATCCTGTGCAGAGCTTTCCCCTTCACCTTAAGGGGATCTGCCCGAACCTGGTTCAACGGCTTGAAACCAGGTTCCATTGATTCTTTTGACGAGCTGAGCTATCTGCTCATCAGCCAGTTCGTCAATAGCCATCGCTAACGATGGAGATCCGATTCCCTCTCCGAGGTCAAGCAAAGAGAGGGGGAATCGCTGAAGAATTACCTCGGCAGCTTCAACATGACCCTTCTAGAAGTGGACCACCTCAACCATGAGGTGGCCATGTCCGCCCTGGTCGGAGGAGTGTCCAAGGAGGGAGACTTCTACCTAGCTCTAGAGGTTAACTACCCGAAGAGCCTTTAAGACATAATGTCGTGGAAGAATCGAAGAGGTCAGCTCGGCTTGTTCGCCAAGGTGGAAGAATCGAAGAGGTCAGCTCGGACCGAGCAGATGAAGAAGAAAGAGGCAAAGGGCTCGGACAGGCAGCGAGCCCACTACCGCGCTAGCCCGCCTCGCCACTGCAGAGTTCCTCTACCGCTGCCTTGAGATCGAACTCGGAGTCCGGCCCAAAGGTTCGACCGCTATACTCCCCTCACCGCGCCAAGAGCTCAGATCCTGATGGAGATCGAGCGTCAACTTCCTCGGCCACCTCCTATTTGAGGCAACGGAGCTCAGAGGGACCTAACCAAGTACTACCGCTTCCACCGAGATTATGGGCACGACACCGAGGACTGTTGGCAGCTCAAGAATGAGAACAAGCAGCTGATCCGGCGAGGCAGACTGAATCGGTTCAGGGCCCCCCTCTAAGCCGAATAATGAAGAGAATCGCCAACCTAAACCTCGCCAACTCCCATCACCAAATCCTTCAGTTATCGGCAACGTCAATGTGATAACAGCGGCCTATCATTTATGAGATAATCATTGCCCGCCTTTTTGAATCCCCCAAATAAGATTGCTTCAGAATTTTATTCCCTATATCCGAAATTACACTTCGGACTAGGGAGTGGGAGGCATGTGATGAGAGGTAAAATCATCATTGCACATTATTGATTACTCACATCGGCGATGGGGTCACGCCCAATCCAAACACCCTGCTTGCTAGCTGGCCAGCTGGCATGACATTCTAGCGACAAGGTCAAATCGGCCTTGATGAAGTCGGATCACCCTGACAACCCAGACCACCTTTATGCTTCGGTCATCTGAGCCGAGCTATCCTTATTTCTCGGTAACCCGAGCTATCCCTATGCTTCGGCCATCCGAACCGAGCTATCCTTATTCCTCGATAACCCGAGCTATCCTTATACTTCGATCATCCAAGCCGAGCTATTCCTCGGTCATTCGAACCGATCCATTTTACACTTCGAAAAACCAAGCTATTCCTAATCCAGGCCAACCATGGCATTCAAAATAGCTCTGCGGAATCTGGCGCGGGAGAGTTCAAATCCACTATAGCTGAATAAGATTTCAGATGGCAAATCATGCCCAGAAGTGGCCTAAGATCTGCGAGAGTGGCCTAGGTCTATGTGATCATCGAGCCTCAAGGCATCAACTAGCTTTCACAGCCGTCGATCCTCTAACTGACAAGATACGGACCCTACCAGCCTCATAACAAACTTGATTCGAATCCTAACAGTTTTCAGACCCCATACAGGGCACGTCCAAGGAATCAGGTGATCACCTATAAATACCACAACATTTCAACCTCTCAGGTAGGTGCATAAAAGAACTCTAAGACAACCCTTATGCATTCATTTCTTTACCTCATCAGAGCTCTCATAAGAGCCGAGAGGAACATCTTTCTGTGAGAGTCTTCTCCTCACATCTGCTTGCTGTGAATCTCCACTGACTTGGGCGTCGGAGGGTTCTTCGTAGAGAGCAACCCCCACAGCACCCTCTGCGCACGGACTGTCTTGCAGGTTTATCCCGAGGCAGCGAGATCGACGTCCGGATCAGGAGGCACAAGCGCACCCGAGTCGAAGAACGGATTTTCGTGGCAACAATTCTTATTCTAGCCTAGATGGATAACATAATACGGGATGCATTTGGGATTAGTCCCTTGACCATCCATGAATAACTGAATTAAGTGAAGGTGCCAAACGTTCGCATCATGATTTTGCCATGCCATGCATGAAATAAAGGAAGAGTTTTGGAGAAGTTAATTCTGACATTTGTATATAAATCCTGCATGAAATATAAGATTTGTTGGATAGCCTTCCCAAAAGAATCAGTATAGTGAGAGTTATTTTTGAAAAAAAATCTTAAATCAAATCAATCAATGAGCATATATTAGTAAAAGCCACAGCAATATATAAATTAAAGAAAGGCTACAGTAGTATACTCATCGATTGGCCTAGCCTTTCACATAACGGATCAAATCTACTAAATAATAGCTCATCAAACAATTGTTTTTTTTTCTTTGTTTTTTTATCTACATTAGAAAAGTAAGAGCTGGAGGCTCTTTTTGCAGCATGATTTGTTGATCTAAAACTAGAGAACATTTTTTTTTTTTTTTGACCTAGTTTGCCCATTGTTGTAGTTATTACTGTTTCTGTTATTCTTTTATCTTATAGTCTGAATCATTTTATTATTATTTTTCTGTGGCCGGAGTATCATCCATCCATAGTTGGCCGAGTTCTGGAGCTGGGTTGCTGTTATTATTAACCAGTGTGGCTTGCCGAATCAACCAGTTCAACAGCTGGTGTTTTTTCCATTAACGTGCCTGAGGGTGTGCACATCTTGTTGCTTTGCACTGCAGTGGTGAAGAGAGGAATAAATACAAGGGCCTGGTGCAAAATAATTGATGACAGCTATTCTTTGACAGCAAGAGTACATCATCCAAGCTGTAGTGCATCAGTTCTCGGTTGGATGGCACGACTGAAGGTTCTGCAATTTGTCTTGCCTTTGGCTGGCTGCTGTTAATGAAACGGATAATTTCCCATCGGTATGTATTTCTGGTGGGCAGATGTGACCTTGACCTCACTAGAGGCTACGTTATTTATCCTTCCAAGCTGTCCTCCATCTTCTTCTTTATGAACGTTGGTCAGCACCAAGATAGAAAAGTTCATGGGACTGTCGTCATACGCTCATGATCGTCCTTTTGCCTACGTTGCGTATTTGTTCTAAAATCCACAGTACAACGCGATTCAAACCCCTGTTTGTCCCCACAAAAGTTGGCTGCCAATCGGACCCTCTTGAATCATGTGGCATGCACATTAGCATAGATGATGATATGGATCGAAGGGCCCTAGTAATTGTATCGGATGATTAGAGGATCCGATGATCACTAGACTCAACTTGCTTGTGGAGTGATATGATGCTATCATTGATGTATCCCAGCAGTCGTCCATCTAACAACAGGCGCGCAGCATGCATGGTGTTGCTGTGGTTTCATAATCATGATCGCTGGAGGGCCTGATGGTAAGCAGAATAATCTCTGTCACGGATGCACGATGTAAGAGGCATCATCATGATCTTGACCATGGTCATCTCTTCTAGCCCATGTTTACTTTACTAGAGTGCGTACTATTACTCAGTGAATGAATGCCAATGACTTTTTAAGAAGTTAAAGGGACAGCTATTTGCATGAAAGGAAGGAACAGATCTTCCATTTAGTTTCCAAGAAGACCAGATATTAGCTGATATTACTCTCTATTGCGTTGATTGGGTTCAATGGTACTCTATTGCTCCTAAAGAATAAATCAGAGGCTGTTGTCTGTAAAAAATTTCCTCTTTCTAATGCTCTCTTTTGTATTAATGTCTTTTCTCATGAAATAAATCTTCAGAGAAATCCATATTTTGCTTCAAAAGGAATTACAGCTATTTGTACCGTATCTCAAAAAGAATTAGTTTTAATAGCTAGGGACCAAGTTTACCAAAATGGCTAGAGTTACCAAATGTTCATATATATAAAAAGGTCATCATCAATCTTTCACAGCGAGAGAGTCAATATGAGGGCGGTAAAGTCTCTTCCTAAAATTAATTTTTGGCAGGGCCTTATTAATTTTCACAGCGAGAGACCATATTTTCACAGCTAGAGAGAGTCCATATTCAAGGACAAACCAACAGCGTGCCCGTCGGTCGCCCGGCCGCTGGTCGGGTCTCTATTCGGCACTGTCCGGTCGTCGTGGACCAGTTTCTTTCATCGTGAGGGAGTTTCCTGAATGGACTGCCTCCACCATGACCATCCAGGAGATAGTCAACCTTAGGGCTAAATACAACCTTTTCACCAATATTCCTCTATTCAGTCCAGTTCCTGAGGATAGGGTGACCTCCTCCTGATCTGATAGAGTCGTCTTGTATGAAACCTTTTCGATTACCTCTTCACCCTTTCATCCTCAACCTTTTAGATAGATATTCATTGGCATCGGCGCAATTAGTTTTGAATTTCATTCGGACTATTGTTGGCTTCCTAGTGCTATGTCATCTTCATAGGATAGAAGCTACGATTTCTCTTTTCTGAAGCTTCTATACCCTTCCCAAGCAGGGTGGTGATCCTTTGCTTCAAGACCAACTAGGACTCTTAGAGTACTGTATCTTTTCACGTCCATCAAAGGGTGAAAGGATAGATTTTCCCTTGCTAAGCCAATTTGTTATCCGGTTTAGTTTTCAAAACATTGGCGTCAACGGAATCATCTGGCAGACGGCCACCTGGACTTTTATCTCAACCTATTTTGTTTCAGGTTCACGATGCATGCATGCAAATGGAGATGGCGATTTCAGCTTAACGATATTAATTTATGCCTTTCACCATAATCTGCGCATGGGATAAGCAATTAACCTTTAGACCATAGCAATAGCTATAACAATCCAGAGCTTCGAACACGTTATTCAAGGACAAACCAACAGCGTGCCTTCAGTAGCATGTGTTAAGGAGTTCAAGATAAACTTCAATAGCAAGCTTTTGAGATTATTGTTTCAAGACAAGTTGCAAAATTCCAGTTTTAAGTGCCAACCTTGGGTGCATTACAAGTACTAATTGTCTAGGTGCCTTGATCTAGCGTACAAATAACTTTTGAAGATACAACAACTCAAGTTTCATGTTTCCAGCAGGCTCTGAAAAAAAATCTTCGGACCCTTCCCACCAATCCTTACCAATCCTTAGCAAGACTAGATTGAACCAACCATCACAGCCTATGTTTGGGCCATGAAAACTAGGCATTTTCTTTTTACAGAACAAATTACATTCGCAGCACATTACACTCTTATAAGCTACGTAAGATTCAATTAATGCATCCTTCTCCTGCGTGCTATGAATCAGTAATGGCGCACTGAAATATCCGTCTCTTGTCAACAGCAAAGCTCCACACACAGCTCAGAATTCCGAGTTGCTAAATCAAGCGTGCTAGATAAGTCATATACTTTGGTTTTCACACTGCACTTAGCACGTCAAATTCCACTGATGTCCGCTTTGTAATGCCTGCTGCCGGAAGATTTGATATCAGAGAAGAGTTGCTGAGCATGTTTGAGTGTTATTTATTCATTATCCTCCTTAACTTCTGAGTTGAATCAATGGCTGGAGGTCACACCCAAGGTCAATAAGCTAGCTAGAGATGACTACCATCAAATATGGTTGGCCTAAGGCATTTGGAATTGGTACTGAGAGATGGCTTTTCTTGAATCTTTAACATTACAATGGTTAAAAGGAGTTAGAGATGGCCTCTATGGACAATGGTCAGCATACTTTTCAAAAAAGAAATTCTGGGCAGGTACCAAAGATTGCTTTGAAACAAATAGAGCCTTTCTTTGGAGCCTTTCTTTGGGCAGGTAACATTTCTAACCAACAAGAATCGCATTCCTGAGTCCTTGTTTATTTCCTGGGAAATCAGGCATGACAGCCTCCAATTCGCTTGACATGTGAGAGATGGCAAATAGAGAGAACTTGGCTTGCTGCTACAATATTTACTTAAGCATGATGTATCCCCTGTTGGGCCTGGTGTGGTGCTATCAAGGCCCAGGTGGGCTAACTTGTATTGGGCTGGGTTTGAGTCCAAGGGTTGAGATTAAATCAAGTCACGGGTGTACACGGGCTTGGGGATTAGTTTAATCTCATTGGTTTAGTCCATGGGAGTTTTTTTGTTGAGTCTGGGCCTGGCCCACTTCGTGGATATATTTAAACCCTAGTCTCTAGGGTTTGGATGGAATAGAGAACAGATTCTTTTCTCCCAGAAATTTCATCTCTCACAAGACGGCAGCCCTCTTCTTTTCCCTATCTCCTCCTCTTTTCCCTATCTCCTCCTCCTCTCTCTTCTTCCTCCCCCTGCCGCACGGAACCAGAACCGAAGTCGTGACGTGTTCTAATCCAGTGCACGGTGAGAAAGGAAATCCACGAGAGAAGGAAAAGCCGTTTCTCCCCGGGGCGTTGTGGACGTGCGACGGCTTTCTCCCAGGGCGTCCGGCGTTGTGGATTTCTCCCATAGAAGCCGTAAAGATCCAGAGCTTTCTCCCAGGCTGATCTTGTGGGAGGAAGACTCATGGGAGTCTAGTCAACGTGAAGAAAAGAGGGAGTCTTGTCAACGGTCAAAGCGTGGAGGAGCTTGGGGATATTCCAGCAAAGAATAGAAAATCAAGAATTAAATCCTAACAAGTGGTATCAGAGCCTGGTTCAAGGAGTAATCTGGAGGCCTTCAAGGAGTTGAAATAATTTCAACAGAATCTCGTCAAGGTACTTCTCTATTTTATAAAATTTATTTTTGTGCTATTTTTTGAAATTGGCCATGGGGAGTAGCATAAAAATAGAGGTTGAGAAGTTTGATGGGAAGGGAAGTTTCTCTATGTGGAAAGTCCGGGTAGAGGACCTCCTTGTGCAGCAGGGTTTAGATTTGGCTTTGGAGGAAAGGCCAGATGGGATGACAGACAAGCAGTGGATTTCATTGGAGAAGAAGACATGTTCAATGATCAGGGGCTGTCTGGCGGATTCAGTCCTCTATTCAGTGCTGGAGGAGAAGACCCCGAAGGGACTCTGGACGAAGTTGCACACCCTCTATATGGGAAAGAATATGTGCAACAAGTTGATGTTGAAGAAGCGCCTCTACAGCCTTCGGATGTCAGAAGGTGGAGATGTGCTGGGTCACATCCAGATATTCGACCAGATGAGCAATGAACTTCTGAATGTTGGGGTCAAGATGGAGGAAGAAGATAAAGCACTTCTGCTTTTATGTTCAATGCCCACGTCTTATGACTCATTGGTCACAACACTGCTCTATGGGAAGGAGACATTAATTTATGAAGATATTGTCTCGGTGCTTCGGACGAATGAGCAGAGGGAGAAGATGACCAAGGAAGCTGTTCCCCAGGAGGGTCTATCAGTTGGGGAAAGGACAGGCAGAGGTAGGGGCAGGGACAAAAGTAAGTCTGGAGGATGATCAAAGTCCAGGAAAGGCAAGAGAGAGTTGAAGTGCTATAAGTGTGGAGAGGTAGGACATTTTAAGAAGAATTGTCCTAAGTGAAAAAATAGAAGGGAGAAAAAGGAGGATCTGAGTCAGTGAGTACAGTTGCAGATCAGGAGGTGGAGGATGATCTCTTGGTTGTATCAGATGATCACAGGCACAGCACAGAGATGTGGACCTTGGATTCAGCCTGTTCTCATCATTACACTCCCAACCGGTCGTGGTTCAGTACTTACACAGAGGTTGAGGAGGGGAATGTGACTCTTGGAGATAATCACCCTTGCAAGGTGGCAGGTATTGGACAGTGAGGGTGAGGATGTTTGATGGTATGGTGCGCACTCTTACCAGTGTGAAGCATGTTCCAGAACTCAAGAAGAATCTGGTATCACTGGGGTACTTGGAGCGGACTGGATACAGCTTCAGCAGTCGTGCCAGGAGTGGAGTTCTGAACATCTCCAATGGAGCCATGGTGGTGATGAGAGGGAGGAGGCTGGAAAATAATCTATACAAGATGGAGGGCTCTGTGATGACTGTGAAATCTGAGGTGGCAGCTGTGGAGCAAGATCCCCGGGATGTGTACAGGATGTGGCATTACCGCCTGGGCCACATGGGAGACAAGGGGATGAAAGAACTGAGCAAGAGAGGTCTGCTTCCAGACTTGAGTAGCGGAGATATGGAGATCTGTGAGCCTTGTCAGATGGGAAAGCAGAGGAGAGTACAGTTCTCAGTCAGCACAGCTAGGAGTGCTGAACCCCTGGAGTTAGTACACACAGATGTCTGGGGACCAGCCCCAGTTTCTGCAAGGAATGGGGCCAGATACTTTATGACCCTGATAGATGATTTCTCAAGGAAGCTGTGGATCTACTTTATGAAGGAGAAATCAGAGGTCTTCACCAAGTTCAAAATCTGAAAGGCTGAGGTGGAGAAGGAGCAGGGTAAAAGTGTGAAGTGTCTGAGGTCTGATAATGGCGGGGAATACACCAGCAGGGAGTTCCAGATTTTTTGTGAGGAGTGGGGCATCAGAAGGCACTTCTCGGTGATGGGAACTCCTCAACAGAATGGGGTGGCTGAGAGGATGAACAGAACACTATTGGAAAAGGCAAGATGCTTAAGGCTGCAGGCAGGGCTTCCAAAAATGTTCTGGGTTGACGCAGTAGATGCAGCTAGCTACTTGGTCAATCGGTCACCGCACACCAGGTTAGATGGAGACATTCCAGAGGAGATATGGTCTGGAAGGAAGACAAGCCTAAACCATCTAAGGGTGTTTGGATGCACAGCATATGTGCATGTTGGAGCTGGGGAGCGGAGTAAGTTGGATGCCAGGTCTAAGAAGATGGTGTTCCTTGGCTACCCGCGAGGAGTCAAGGGGTATCGGCTATGGGACCCCTTGGAGAAGAAGGTTGTCATCAGCAGAGATGTAACCTTTGATGAGAGCTCAATCCTCCAGAACAGAAGTGGCATGGATGCACAGCAGGGACTACAGGAGGTAGAACACGGTAACACTAGTCAGACAACCTCCTATACAGTTGTGCCATTTGCTAGTGGACCAGGAGGATTTGAGATTCAGGTGGAGAGGACTGACAGAGGGGGTAGAAGCCAGGGAGTTCAGCAGGATGCAGCTGGACAGGGGACTGATACTGGGATCGCACAGCAAAGGCCCAGGAGGAACGTGCGACCACCAGTTCGATACGGCTTTGAGGATTCGTTGTCATATGCCCTGGTGACAGCGAATGGAGACCCTTTCACCTATGAAGAGGCTATGGAAAGTCAGGATAGAGATAGGTGGATTCATGCTATGGCAGAGGAAATGCAGTCTCTTCACAGCAATAATACGTGGCAGGTGGTCCAGCTGCCACAAGGAAAGAAACCCATTGGTTGTAAATGGGTTTATCAGCGCAAGGAAGGAGCTTCAGAACAAGAGGGTATCAGGTATAAGGCAAGACTAGTGGCCAAAGGATACTCTCAGAAAGAAGGCATCGATTATGGTGAGATATTTTCTCCAGTTGTCAGGCACACTTCCATCAGACTATTATTGAGTATTGTAGCAGCTCAGGACTTGGAGCTGGAGCAGATGGATGTGAAGACAGCATTCCTCCATGGTCATTTGGAGGAGAGCATCTACATGGAGCAGCCACCAGGGTTTAGAGAACCAAGATCAGATGGGAAAGTCTGTTTGCTGAAGAAATCTCTGTATGGGCTGAAGCAGTCGCCGAGGCAGTGGTACAAGAGATTTGACACTTATGTTAGGAGCATTGGACTTTCCAGGTGTGAGTATGATTCTTGTGTGTATGTTAAATCTCTGGATGATGGGTCTAGGATGTACTTACTCTTGTATGTAGATGACATGCTGATAGCATGCAAGAGTGAGAAGGCTGTACAGGAACTGAAGATAGCTTTGTCTCGGGAGTTTGAGATGAAGGATCTGGGGCCAGCCAGGAAGATCCTAGGGATGGAAATCATCAGAGATAGATCCAAAGGTGTGCTGCATCTGAGTCAGGGTGGCTACATTAAAAAGATTCTGGAGCGATATGGGATGAAGGATGCCAAACCGACAGCACTACCTTTGGCAGCACATTTTTCCTTATCGAAGACCATGTCACCACAGATTGAGGTGGAGGCTCAGGAGATGGAGAAGGTACCATATGCTTCTGGTGTTGGGAGCCTTATGTATGCCATGGTATGTTGTAGGCCAGACATAGCCCATGCAGTGAGCCAGGTGAGCAGGTTCATGGCGCAGCCTGGTAGGGAGCACTGGCGAGCACTGAAGGAAATCTTCAGGTACTTGGTAGGTACAGTTGGGATTGGTATTTGCTATGGACAGCAAGAAGATACTGAGAGATCCAACTTATTCAAGGAGGCTCGTGGGCAGTTATATGGGTATGTGGATGCAGACTTTGGTGGAGATGTGGACACTAGGAGATCCACAACAGGCTTTGTGTTCAGCCTGTTTGGTGGTCCAGTATCGTGAAGATCATGTCTGCAGCCCATCACAGCCTTATCTACCACGGAGGCAGAATACATAGGTATCACAGAGGCAGCAAAGGAAGCTCTTTGGCTGAAGGGCTTGATGCTGGAGATGGGACTTGATCAGAAGGTTGTCCAGGTGCATAGTGACAGCCAGAGTGCTCTGATGCTTGCGCAGAATGCAGTCTATCATGCCAGGACGAAGCACATTGACCTCAGATACCACAGGATCAGAGAGCTGGTGGAAGATGGTGAGGTGGAGCTGGTGAAGGTATACACCAAAGAAAATCCAGCAGATGCACTGACTAAGGTTCTTCCACGGGACAGTTTTCAAAAGTGTATTTCGTTGTTAAAGCTGATGGACACAGTGGACGTGCTGAGGCCTTGAAAGCACCAAGGTGGAGATTGTTAGGCCTGGTGTGGTGCTATCAAGGCCCAGGTGGGCTAACTTGTATTGGGCTGGGTTTGAGTCCAAGGGTTGAGATTAAATCAAGTCATGGGTGTACACGGGCTTGGGGATTAGTTTAATCTCATTGGTTTAGTCCATGGGAGTTTTTTTGTTGAGTCTGGGCCTGGCCCACTTCGTGGATGTATTTAAACCCTAGTCTCTAGGGTTTGGATGGAATAGAGAACAGATTCTTTTCTCCCAGCAATTTCATCTCTCACAAGACGGCAGACCTCTTCTTTTCCCTATCTCCTCCTCCTCTTTTCCCTATCTCCTCCTCCTCTCTCTTCTTCCTCCCCCTGCCGCACGGAACCAGAACCGAAGTCGTGACGTGTTCTAATCCAGTGCACGGTGAGAAAGGAAATCCACGAGAGAAAGGAAAAGCCGTTTCTCCCCGGGGCGTTGTGGACATGCGACGGCTTTCTCCCAGGGCGTCCGGCGTTGTGGATTTCTCCCATAGAAGCCGTAAAGATCCAGAGCTTTCTCCCAGGCTGATCTTGTGGGAGGAAGACTCATGGGAGTCTAGTCAACGTGAAGAAAAGAGGGAGTCTTGTCAACGGTCAAAGCGTGGAGGAGCTTGGGGATATTCCAGCAAAGAATAGAAAATCAAGAATTAAATCCTAACATCCCCATCATCATAGACCCACAAAAAGCATGCATTGTCACGCAAGAGGCTATCATGTACGCACATAGAAAAGGAATAAGATCTTTTTTTTGTGTGTCAACAGTCCTCACAGAGTGCCACCAAATTGTTCCTACATTAGGAACCAAAAATGCTAAATAAGATCATGCACCATGCAGTCATCTTTTTAAAATTGTTTTATTAGGATATTAGTAACACAACTTGCAATATAGAAAAAATAAATGCAGGAATGTTGTACAAGTTATTAAGCACCAGAAGATGGAATGGTCAGGCCATAAAGTAGTGAAATTTCCGAAGGTAGGGTGCAATGCAAGGTAGAGCATGAAAATATAAAATATTGGAAGGCATACGTTAAAGAAAAGAAAACATGTACTTGAAAATAGAAAGTATATTTGTTGACCTACCCTAGTATTAGTGCAATAGCTGCAATGATCCATAATGCATACTGGTATGTCTTGTGCTTGCGTTTAATTGAACCATTATAATATCCAAGAGAAGCATTCTTTTGGTTGATATACCCAAATTGAGGGCGAATAAGAATCACAAAACCAAGAAAAAACCCTGTACTAAATCCTCCAATATGAGCAAAGTTGTCAACATGTGGAAGGATCCCAACAACAAGGTTAATCACAATGATGACGACAAGGGTCAGCAATGCTGCAAACTGGCATTCAAAATAAAGTATCAGATAAATGGGCATAAAATCAAGGAACTGAAAACCCATCAACCATACAACTCTCAAAAGGTTATTGGCGTTCTCAGCATACCTTATTTGCATAAATTGTCTAGTTTGTTATAAGTTCTGAGAGCATTGCTCCTAGTAATCCAAAGAGAGCACCAGAAGCACCAACACAACAGAGAGCCTTGTTTGGATAACAAGGGCAGACAGCAAGCTACCACCAAAGCCAGCGATCACATATAATGGGGCAATTCTTACTGCAAAACAAAAGCGAGGGCTTAGGTTTTCAGAAGATCTGTCTTCATTCACTTCAAGCCACAGTAAAAGGCTAATACCTAGGCAAGAAAAAGTAGAACACTTTTTAGGTTAATCACACATTAAGATTGAAAATTTGCAATATCCTTTGAACAATGCCAGACTCATAAACATGCTGAATTTAATTCCACTTTGACAGACTAGTGACTGGCAAAAGGCAAGCTCTACCAATTTTCAAGCAGAGATACAGTTACAAACCATTAAGGTAATGTTTGAAATAGGGGATATGAGGGGATATCCCCTGGATATTCCTTCTTATTCCTAAAAGCTATAACTATAAGGGATAGCTGGGAATAAAGTTAACTAAAGGGATAATCTATGGTTAACCATGGGATATCCCATCAATTTATTCCCTAGAAAATGCAGGAATAGCTGGTTATCCCTTCAAATAAGAGTAAAAAAGAGTTATCCTATGGATTTACCTTTTTGCATTTGATATGATCAATGGGATAGCCAAGGGACAAACTCTATCCCGTACACTTATCCATGGATAATATTTTTTCTATCAAACACTACCTAAAAGAAAAAGAAAGGCAAAAGGAATTGTGATTCAAATGCCGACTGCTGTTAATGGAGACATGTCACAGAAAGGATGTCAGAAGAACCTTTTCAAGGAAGCATGGAACCATCTAGCTTGGCAAATTTTACTTTATATTAATGCATTAAGACAAAGATCATAGCCTTTAGTAAATAAGCATTATTCAATGTTCGTCATCTTGGTATCCGATTTCATACCGGTACCCCATTGATACAGTGTCAGTACACTTGACATGCAGATCAATTTAGCGTACCAAGACTTTATATGCATCAGTACCGAGTTTTGGTTTAGTATCGATACGGTATGATAGACCTGGTACGGATAGTATGCATCGCTATAGTATATCATAGTATAATCATTACTAGGAACAATTTTATTAAAATAACCTTATTAACAATGTCAGCCCTGACATGGTAACGCACAACTTAAAATTTTGAATTTATTACACAATTGATATCCTAAAGTTGATCCTAGATAAGATGCGAAAAGGCTTGATGCTTCTGGTTAAGTATTATTGATCATCAATTAGATGTCCAGTGGACTTTAAAAAGAAAGTGAAATAAAAATGCATAATTTAATCTTCATGTACTTAGCAAATGCTGCCCATGTCTTTCCATACTTCAAATGAGAAAGGTAATGGCCATACGCCAGGTTGACAACCGCTTGAAGGAAAGGGCCAACTATGATGACCATAACCAACTTGACTCATCCCATCTATAAGGGATTGAATCTCTGCACTCTTCTTCACCATTTGTTCCTACCAAGGGGGATCCTTAATTATCTGACTCCAAGCCGAGGAAGGTATTGTCAGTGCCAAATTATGATCAGGTTTAACTTATAAAGGTATTCAAATTGGGGGAATTGTAAAGCTTAGTTGTCCAGCACTAAACCTGGCTGAAATGTGACACATAAGCTTGCTACAAGTTGAATAAATGCAGCTTCATGTCAAGGTTAAATATAAGAGTACAAGATTTGCAAATCATATATCAAACATTATTGAGATAGAACCAAATGTGTGGATGCCCTCGGATTAATATTTATGGAGGCGTTCACAACATACATACATTATTGGATACACGGCTATCCATCAGTTTAGCTTTTGAGTGAAGTTGTGATCTTAATAAATGATGTCAAGCTATAGTCAGTTTGCTGCATACCAAATCCAAATTCTCACTCAAGTCGAATGCCAATAAATAGGAGACTCGACATATGGGCAACTACATGGACGACTCCAGCATGCAGCCACATGCATGTGATTAGGCGCCATCCTTGTTTCTCACAAACCACCTTTTCAACGTGTAGAGCCCCCATCATAAGTAGCCTGATCGATTAAAGACATAAAATGTCACTCAAATCCTCTATCATCCATGAATATACCAGAGAATACTTAGATATTGTTCACTTGGTTAAATGTATATGAAGCAACATATGGGGCAACTATGACACATGAAGGAAAATGAGAATAAACTAACAGAAAAAGAGCTTCAATACAATTAGTGTAATATCTTGACCGTAGGTACAGTTGAGAAAAAACACAACCTAAGGCCATGCTTAAATTTTAAACAAGGGCGCCACCCCATGTTTCCTTCCACTCTAGATAAGCCATCCCTCTCCCCATTGTTACCCTCTCTTGTGCACTTTCTCTTCTCTCACTCTCTCCTTTATCTCTCTCACCCTCCATTTTTTTCCTTTCTCATCTCTCCCTTTCTCCCATCTCTCTCACTCTCTTATCTCCCTCTATTTCTCTCACATCTCTTTTATCCCTCTCATCTATCATCTTCTCATTTTCTCTCTTTCTTTCAATTTTTCTTATCTTTCTCTTGCCATGTAGGAGGACTGATATTTGAGTGAAGAATCAACGAAGTTAAGCTAAGAAACCTTTTTTTGGTGGCAGAACATCATGGTTGAAATCGATTTTAAAGTATCCGAAAAATTAAGAGATATTTAGTTATCGCAAAAAGGTAAGTATCCTTATATACTCCTTTAATTTTTTTTAAAATAAATATTTAATAAAAATTAGAAATTATAATGAGAACGTCCTTCCATTTTTTTTATTAGCAGAAATTATTGTTTTAAAATAAAATGGAGCTTTTTTAAAAAAAAATCAATGCTTTAATTGAGTTAATTCTATCTTTATATATTTGTTAATTGTCTTTGATTTTATTTAGTTGTTGATGACATGTGTAGGTATTTGATAATTAGCCTTGTTGGATAATCTCATTACAAGTGAAAAATGTGATATGAGATTGTTGCCCCATGACATGAGATTGTTGCCCCACCACAAACATGACATGAGATTGTTACCCTATCATTATTGAAAATGTGACATGCAATTGATGCCTAATCATAAGGCAGACTTGACTAGAGCTAAGTTATGAAAAAGAATATTTATATTCGGAGATGTAAAAAATGGATGATTTAGAATAAAATAAAAATTGTGTGAACTGTTAATTATTTATAATTGAATTGAGAATTCAGTTATATACATTACTCTCATTCTTGGATATTTATGAAAGTTTATACATGGATTCTTATTGTGCCTTCTTGCTCATTATTTTATCTTCCTTCTTATAGATATGACAACTTAGAGGTTGGCAGGTTATCATTTTTTGGGGCATACTTTGAAGAAAAGTTATATATTATAAATTATATAACTGGTCTTTAACTTTTGACTCGGAAAGAGTTTTGTAAATTGATCTAGTTTTGTTAATAGTGATGAAATTTTTCATCTAAAATTAAGGTATGTGATAAGTTAAACGTCATTGGTACACTTGGAAAAGTTTGACAATCTGATTTCTGATAAAATACATAGAATTAACTCAATGGTTGTTCTAATGAAAGCCACAGTTTGTTGATTATGAGATGAATATGTGGTTTTATAAATTTCTACTGAGTATAGAATTTTTTAAAGACCTTGCATATTTCAATATATTAATCCCCAAGGAATATGCGGCCAAATCACGTGCCCAGTTTATGCAAATAAGGTTGGAGTGTGACAGTGGGAATGACATTCTGGTGACCCCTGCCTAGTTCTTTTGGAGCAAATTATGTATTCTGATACTTCGGGTTTGACTCATCCTAGAGTGGTATGATCGTCCGCTTGTAACAAAAAAAAAAGGTTAGAGTGTAACAACTACGTAGCAATATGAAAGCCTAGATTTGTAAGGTACAAAGAAGTAGCACAGCCTTCTAACTCTTTGGTCTTTGACTTGGGCAACCCTTGCCAATTTAACATAATAAAATATCTCTGCTACATGAAACATCCAGATCCAGGACTGGCACCTATGGGCCCTGTTTGGATACCCTATTCCCAGCTGGAATAGGGTCTTATACCCGCTTATTCCTTCAAACACTGGCTTTTATTCCAGTGGGCCCCATCTTAGATTTTATTCCAAGCAGCCTTTGTATTCTCCATTTCCTATTCCTGGGGACCCCATGGAATAGGAAACCGAGCGGCCAATCGTATCCTCGGGATAAGAGAGGAATTAAAAAAAAGGCATTCAGAGCTATCATTTCTCACTTACCTTCTCCTGCCCGAGGGTTTCATTCGTCTGCTCCTTTCCTCGCCGAATACCTAGCATTGAAGTTAGGGTTTCATATTGGCTCTTCTGCGGGTCTCCGAGAGAACCTATCATCGGTGATTTCTGGGATTTGTTTGTTTCTGCTGTCGATCGAGTACTTGGCATCGGAGATTGAGGGTTGCATGAGCATTGATAGAGGTATTTACTCTCGATTTCGTGCCATCTTTTCAAAGAAGAGGAGACATACTATTCTGGGCATTACCGTTGAAGATTCAAAGATTGCGGGACATAGGTAAGTCCCTAACCTTTTGTCCGATTAATATTACAAGTTTTCCCAATTTTTCTCTTAAATCATTTAAGTTTTTCTCTTGATTTCTTTAATATGTTCAAAGATTTATAAGTTTTGAAAAAAGTTATCTTTGTTTCCACACATCAGTTTTGTCAATCAATGATTACACTTTGTTTCTCCTATTGTGTATGTCCAAGAAAGGTTGCGGCCACCATCTTCTTCCTCTATAATAGGGTTTCAGAGGTAATCCAGGTAACTGGAATTGTTGTCTGCTCTTTGACTCTGATCTTCTTCCTTTGAATCTTTTAGAAGCCTCCCGACTGTTCCCACACTGATATCTGTGGCCCGGCTTAGATCTTTCTATAGCTCTTCCTCTAACACTTGTAGTAAGCGTTGCCTCTTCTTTCTCTTTTGTTAATCTCTGTTATCCTGATTTCATTGCAATTACATGTGTGCTCTTCATATTATATGTGGTGAAAGTTGTCACACCCCAGTCCCAAAATTTGAGCTAGGGTGACAACCCGCCGCATGCCAGGTATGCAAGGCGTCGCGAACTTCATCACATAAATCAATATAAAGTAAAAATTTAAATCCATGATTTATTACAAACCATAATTATCAGTCTTGGGCTACCCGCCCTACACACGAGCGAATCTGAACTAAATCAAAATAATGGAACTAAGTTTATTTAATAGAAGCTCTGTCTATCCCAATTATCCTTCTTCATTCTTGAGGCTCTGAAAAACATTGAGAGAATCTATGAGCTCACACTCAATAAGTAAGCCTAATATAATTTCAAAATTTCATTTATCATGCTATCGGCATATTCATGTCATCATATCAAAATAATTTAGAAGCTTAATTAAATAAATAATATTAGAATATGCGATGTAAACCAAACATTGTTTATACTATCATCGTTTTTCTTTATGTGTCCCACGGCCCTACAACACACATCTTGTATATCACTCTTAAATATCCCCTAAGAGAAAGGGTCCTGGTACCAGTATTCTGACATATCATAATCGATCATATAATAATCTGTCATGTAATCTATCATGTGATATCTGTCATATCATAATCTGTCATATGAGAACCGCGGTGACACATAAAGTTTTACTATCATTATCATAATTACATATTATCATAGTAACAACATAATTTTGCAAGATTAACATAATTTTATTTAACTGTAAGTTCACAGTTTATAAATTAAATAATTTATAAAATTATAATACTTGACTTACTTACCACAGTACACGAATTCCAATTGATAACCCAGCCGATTGGACGCCTGGGAACCTACAGTATCATTTTCCATTATTAAATTCCTAAAATCTGAATTATAAAATGATTCTTAAACTCTACCCAAACCACTTCACGGGCCCAACTTTGGGCTTGAATATCTCTTAATATACACCCAAATAGGGAAACAAAATTATCCCCAGAAAATAGAATCAATCCTGATTCAGGCCATATGTTTACTTTGCCATTCTCGGCCCGATATAAGGCCCAAAATGCTGCTCAAACAGGGCTCCTGAACCGGCCCAACAGGGCCCAAATTAAGGCAGCCCAGCCGCCCATCTTTTCTCTTCCTTTTTTTTATTCTGCTGTTGCTCCCCTGTTTCAAACGAAACAGGGAGCAGTTCGTGCCAGCGGCCAGGGCCGCCGTCGGCCAAATTAGGGGTGGCCCGGCCGCCGGTGGCCGGATCAATTTTCTCTCTCTCTCTCTCTCCAATTTCATTTCAATTCCAGTTTTCTCTCTCTCTATCCGCGGCGGCTTGGATTCACGCCGACGACGTGGCCGGCCAAATTTGGGGCGGTCCGACCACCGGTGGCCGGGCCAGAGCAGGCCGCGGTGGCCTCCCCTCTCTTCTCTCTCTAATTCCTCTCTCTTTCCCTCTTTCTTTCTCACGATTTGCCGTGGCCAAGAGGCTTGCCGATGGCACGACCGGCCACTATGGCCGGCCGGACCTCCACCGGACGCACGCCCGAAGCTGGTGGAGGTCGCCGACCAAGGCTCAGGCCCGACGAAGCGGCGAGCACGCCGTCGGGACAGTCATAGGTGATTTCTCTCCCCCATCTCAGCTCTCTTCTCTCTCTCTCCTCCGGCACCCCACCGGACATCGCCCCCGGTGCCGGTGGGGCCGTCAGCCAGGGCTCAGGCCTAGTGAGGTGGCAGGCACGCCGTCGGGCCTGAACCCGCATTGACACAGGAAAGGGACCGGGTTTCTTTAACCCGGTTCTCTTTGTCTCTCTTTAACTTTCTCTCTCTAACTTTTTCTCTCTCTCCCAGGCATAGATAGAGGACTTACCAGGAGCAGATGCTTGCACAATGATGATGGAAAGGAGGCGTTCACGGATGAAGAGAAGGAGGTTTCGGTGATCCTTTAAAGGCGATGCAGAGTCCTCAAATCAAGGGATTTGGGACTCTGTTAGTTAGAGATATTTAAAATTTAAATCTTTAGAGTCTATCGATCTCGTGATAACTCTCACGAGCAGTTGAGAAATCCAGGGGATTACAAAAGTGCTTTTCGTTTGCAACATTGTGCTTCTAGTTCATTTCTGATAGGGCTTTTTAAATATATCGAGATATAATATATAGAAAATTGAATCTTTTGTTCTGTTTCAGATGTTGCATTAGTGATAGTTATGACAGGGATGATTTTTATATTTTAAGTGATAGAAATTGAATATAGACAAATCAGTATAATTGGCAAAAAGGTAGACCCAGTTGAAAATTGAGTGATGGTAATTTGATTGAATCTAATAATCTAAATCTAGAACTAAGGCCAATGGATTACTTGAGGCCTCACCCGATCCATGCCATTGGCACTCTACAATAACAAAGTAACAGTGAGTGAGGGTATTATTTATTTAATAACATAAACTTCAATTTGTTCATGAGTTTTAACCGTAGCTTGATATGCTTTTGTGTTTTTGCTAATTTTTTTAGATGATTCATAAATATATTCCTTTATATGATCCATTTGTCTAATTTTTTCTTTAAATACTATAGAAATAATCACATTACAAGTGCATATATTTTACATAGGAAGTTCATTATGAAAAAAATATCTTTATCATTATTTCTAATCGAATGGCCAAGAATCAAGATCATATGGTTAGAAGAATTTATTATTGGATTATTTATAATATGTCACACCACTGAAGCAACTGTTATCATATTGCCCCTAATATCGATAATTATGATAGCGCTCTTTTGAAGATTTTGTTAAGCCCCTCTTCTATCCCTGGTTATTTCGTAACATATTATGACAAGAGCCCTGAAATTTATTTAATACTAGTGTTTGGCATGTGCAATGCATGCATTTTCTGGTTTGACTAAAGATAAATTTTTTCCCAATTTTGTATGAAAAGAGAAGTGTGATATGAGTTGAGCGGAGGTCTAAGAATCAAGAAAAGAAAAGGTAGAGAGACATAAATTGGAGTCAGCTTAGGTTTTGTGTCATCCAAGGAGGACTGAAGAGACCATTCCTTTATCCTTTCACCATTCTTTTGGATTTCTAGAAAGGTAAAAAAGAGAATAATGCAGATTACATGCCATGACTGTGTCATAATAGAATTTTTTTGAATTTAGGAGCCCAGTTGCAAAGTCTTTTCCATTATAATGCTAAAAATTGGTAATGATGTGGAACTGTGATGGCTTGTTGAGGATTAATAGGTTCAGATGCTCCACATATATGGTTACTTATTTATTTTTTTATAAAATGTGAAAACGTATTAAGTCATAAACAAACACAATATTACTAGAACTGAGTGGATAAAGTGAGAATGTTGAAGTTCTTTCCTAATTATGCAGTTATGGCTGGGCAAGGAAACTTTCAAGGAAATGATAATATTAAATTAAGATATTAGGAGTGCATGCAAGGCTGTTACTTTTGTCTTCACTTCCCTCCAAAACAAGATAAGTTGTGTCCTCTAGCTGCATCAGTGAAGTCACAACATGCCATTCTATTGCTAAACTATAATTCACTATGTAAAAAATTATTTAATTTGAATCAGTAGATACAAATGTCATATAAATTTTTAAAGCTTGCTAAGAAACGTAAAATAGTTTCGATGATGAAGAAAATGATTGACAAAGTCAAGAGCTCTAATTGGTTGATGAACAGTTATGGTACACATCTTCTTTGGAGTACCCCTTAACTTTTTGCTCTTGTTGATTCCCTCTTTACCAAGTATTAGAAATTAAACAACAAATGTAGGAGAGTTATTGAGCTGCCACTAAAACTAGAGGAGATTCTAGTGGAAATTGATGCAAGAACCATATATTTTTGGAAATTACAGGGGAAGATTTTAATTATTTAAAGGATTTAGCTTGTGACAAGATGATAGTAGATAGAAATATCAATGGTTGCAACTCCAAAAATTTCATATAGGACTATTAGGCTATTGCAGTATTATTGCTGTAGATACTATGCATCATTGAAAAATGCATGCATATATGTGTTGATGCTTAAGTTGCCTTGATAAAGTATATCACATGCAGTCGGTTAAAAAAAAAATGTGTGTGATAATATCTTTTTTTTTATTGACAACTATTGAGCATGCATAGATACTTTCATATGCGCATGTTGATTAATTTGTATATCCATATGAGTGGGGACCCTGTACTCATGCAGGTTCCTGAAACAGTTTATTCTCAGTTAAGTGGTCCCTCTAACATGAAGGCATACAGATTCTATAAATCTCTATGTTTTATGCCATTACTAATAATGTCATAACAAAACAAGGATTATGACTTGTTCAATAATACTTTCATCTTGCAAGCGTTTATTTCTTTGATAAGTAATCATAAATTAAATTTTCATTGCTACACTTCATTCTAAATCTTGTCATGCAGTTCATGTATCATAGCTTCATGTTTAACTCTTTAATAAATGAAAGGTCCATAAAATTACTGCATGTTGATTCATATTACATTAATATGTGCCATGTCTACTTATTCCGTTGCGAGCCATATTGTCAAATGATCATCGACTCTGGCCCTGTAGATTAACCATGCCTAAATTAAAAAAAGCCAGTGAATCAACACATGCAAGAGAAGGATCAAGTCGTCAAAGAGCACCTAATTGGACAGATGCTCTTGATATGATCATGCTAGGCTTGATGAGGCAAGAGAACGATGAAGGTAACCGTCACAACGGTACCTTCTCCCAGGATACTTGGAGGAAGATGACCAATTTGTTCAACAAAAGGACTAACCTGTCCTTTAGTTTTAGAAACCTAAAAAATCGTTTGAAGGTTTTGAAGAAGACCTTCAACTTGTACTATAACCTATCTAATCGATCAGGTTGGGGATGGGATCCTGCACTAAATCTTCCCACGTGTGGTGATGAGCATATGTGGGAGGAGGTCATCTCGATGAGCGGATGGTTTTTGTTGATGAATATAGTTTGAATGCTATTGATAACATTATAATAATAAATTTATCAAATTACACTTCAGGTTAACAAGGACTATGCTTGGATTAAGGGTAAGTCATTTCCTGTTTACGACGACATAGATATTCTTTTTTCAAGGCATACACTATCGATAGATGAGGGGATACATCTGCTATTCCAGAGGGTGTATCCGATAATGATACATCGGACGACGAGATGGATCGGATCAACTTGGAGGACATAGAATTTGGGCAACCATCACAAAAACATGGTGGAGTGTCATGTTCATCAGCCGGTCCCTTCGATCACCGATTCGATGATGTATCCCCATCGAGCCCGACTACTTTTGCCTCGACCCAACCCACAGACTGTTCTGCAGAAGGAGGTTTGTCAACTAGTAGTGGAAAGAGGAAAAGGTTAACCTTCATAACTCCTACAGCACGTAAGATTAGGTCCACAACTGATGCAGCTGATGTCTTACTAGAAATGGTGGATCAAGGTAAAAGAAGATTGGAAATTGCTAATGAGATGCTCAGGAGAGATCAGCTTGCTCGACCCACAGTGTACTCTATTGATGAATGCATGCGAAAGTTAGAGAGTCTCCCTAGGATTACACCTGAATATATTCTTGCTGTAGGGGACAGTTTGAAAATTGAGATTAATAGGTGGTTCCTAATGCATTATGAAGGTCCACTACTTGAAGCTTGGCTTAAAAGACAAATGACTGATTTCTACCATGTACCACCTTCAGTGGTAGCCCCATCTGGAAGTTATGCTCCTGTGCCTAATATCTTTATGCCTCCAATGCATGGTGTCCATCAAGGTGGCCCACCTATTTTGTGCCTCCTCCCATGCATGCTGCCTCTCCAGGTGGACAAAGTTCATTCATGCACCACTATTCAGACCAAGCAGTGACGATAGCATCTCCCATGGTCAGACCCATTCTCCAGTTGGCAGTGCCAAAGAAACTCTTTGTACCACATCTGCATCTTCGACTCAGCAAAGTGAATTTGGTTATTTTCATTGGTGGTCGTAACATATACCAATATTGAAGTAGTTATGGAATTATATATCGTGCTATAGTTTTTTTACATATGTCAAACCTTCAATTAGAGTTTTATTTTAACTTAGATGGATGCTGAAATGTTGATGTAAATACGGACATGTTTGTTAGATATATCTATGCTTGTTAGTATAGTCTATGGCTTTTAATATTTCTTTCAAATTTTAGATTTGCATATGGTTGTCTCATGAACTACTCTCTTTTTGTAATAGATGGATACCTTCCATGATCTTGTGGCATTTTTAATAGATAAGGACAACTATTGGCAGGATGTCATAACTATGCTGATAAGTAATGGCATCATTGATTTATCAAATTATAACGTTATTTCAAAGAGGCCATGCCGAACGCAACCATTCTCGGGTCATGAACTCATAACAGATATTTTGAGTGGACATCCAGATAGAGGTTATGATCACTTTAGGATGACAAACACTATGTTCTTCAAGCTAGAAGAATTGCTTCTTTTGCGTGGCTTGATTAGTAGCACCCGCAATGTTACGGTAAAGGAGCAACTTGCGATGTTTCTTTACGGCATAGGTCATGGTGTGACCAATAGAGTATTGGCTGAAACTTTTCAGTACTCGGAGAGACAATATCCTGACACTTTAACACTATACTAAAAGCAATTTGTTTACTTAAGCAATATTTTATCGCTCAACCCGGTCAGGATACCGGTGTGCATCCATGGATCCATGAGAATAATCATTTTAATCCTTTCTTTATGGTACGTATGGACACGAATAGATGCAAGTATTTCATTTATGATTGTATTATAACCGCATCCTTGATATAGTTTTATTAATCACAGCATGCTATTGGAGCCATCGATGGTATGCATATACATGCTTTAGTCAAGAAAAGCAAACAACGCGCTTTCGTAATCGAAAGGGCACCATTTCCCAAAATGTCATGGCTGCAGTTTCATTTGATCACTCCTTCCTTTTTGTTTGTACTGAATGGGAGGGATCTGCAGCCGACATGAGAGTCCTACATTGGTGTGTTGATTCAGGTGGCTTCATTGTACCAGAAGGTATTTAATTAATTCATAATGCATGTGATCAATTATTTTTATTGAAGTTTTAAGTGGATAATGTAAAGGCAATGTTCTCGTTTACAGAAAATTTTATCTTGTTGACTCGGTATATGCCAATACAGACAAGTTCCTTGCCCCATATCGGGGTAATAAGTACCATCATCTAAGTACATTTAAGAATCCAAGGGCTCGACGATATAACAATTGTCGAGACTTATACAATCATCGACATGCTCAGCTCAGAAATTGCATAGTGAAGGCCTTTGAAATTCTTAAGAAGCGATATAAGATTCTTAGAAGTCCTATCCCATTTTCCTTCAAGGTTCAGAAACGTATTGTTATGGCTTGCTGCATCATTCATAACTTCATTCGATGCACCCAAGGACAAATACTTCATATATCAATTGAACCCATGCCTGCTGATCGAGATGAGGATGATGTTGATCCTTATCTTGTTATAGGGGATGACGAATCCCGAAGAGGTGATGAACTTCGCAATTCCATAGCTAACAGGCTATGGGATGCTCGTGACACGCGAACTAAGTCTAACATGCATCCTTTTCTATGAACATATTTCTCTAATTTTAAAAGAAAGTATGTTTACATGATTTGACCTTATTAATAGGGTAGGGTATTATGTAATATGAGTTTCATATTGGTTTCCCTTTATTGCAGGAAATCAAGCTGCTTGATCTTGAAGTTTAGTAATGTCTTCTTCAAGTTATTATGTAGTTTTCGTGGGCTGTAGACGAGGGATCTATGAATCCTGGCCTGAGTGTTAGCGTGAGGTAACTGGGTTTAAGCATGCCTTACACAAGAAGTTTAAATGTAGACAAGAGGCAATTCATGCATTTCAGAATTATCAACATCCTCCTGATATGGAATATCAGCTAGGAAAAAGGGAGGTACATATGGTCAGGAATTATGGTGGATCTTTAAAAACCTTTATGTTTGTTTTCGTATCCTTTCTTGTAGGCTTTTTGCTTGGGTGTCAGTGTTGCAAGTTATCGTTAATGCTTTGAGATGTTGAGGTCTACTATATTTTGTTACTATCCTTGTAGCATGACTTGTAAAAATTGTCTTAGCTTAGAGGTTTTATTTTGATAACTATTTCCTGCTTTGGTAATGACTACTATGTTACGTCACTAATCATCTAGTTGTATCATCGTTTTGCTGGGAGAATATCCGACAGCCCTGCACTTGTTTGATGTACCATTATATGATATTGCTGTAATGACTACTATTTCGCTGAATTAGAAATTTAATCTTGCGCTCTTTTTGGTGGTTGCAGTGGCAATGATATTGAAGTGTCGGCTATAATGTCATAACTTGGAGGGCATTTATAAATGTAACCATTGTGAACCATCATAGCTCGGTGCTCTATCAAAGGTGAAGGCCATGATGTTAGGCATACGCATAGCATTTCCTGAATTGGATGCATGAAAAATGTGACCGTTAGGAAATAGCTGCTGATACTGCCTTCCTGAGCCAACTAATGTATTCCATATCTCGCAAATGGTTTATGGGTACGTAGCATGAACAATGATGAAATTGGATTTAGAATCAATCATTCATTAAATAGTAGGCATCTATGTCATTGTACTAGGAAATTAAGTCATATTAATGATAGTATTTAATAAAATTATATGTTTCAACTCTATAGAATTGTTCTCGTTCGTAAACCTATTTTTTGATGTGTGTTCAGGGAGCTAGTTTATCCATGTATATATTTTATTTCTGCTTTTTTATAAAATTAAAAATTGTTTGACTGTCGGTAGGGTGTTAGGGTGGGCAGGCTTGTGCTGTGGGTCTACTACGATTGTTTTATTTTATTGAAGGCTTCAGATTCATATGTCTTGAAAGCTGCCTCTGATAGATGAATTTTTATGGATGCTTTGCCTTTGGAATAGGCAGTTGATGACACATAAATTCAATGTTCTGAGTTCAGGATTTTACGCACTGAATTTAACCATTTCGTTTACAATTCATTGCTTGATCCTTGCGTATGTGAACTGTCGGCTGTGAATCATGACTTGGAGGGCATTTCTATGATGCAACCGTTGTGAAGCTTCATAGTTTAACACGACACATACGCCCAGCCAGATGGTCAGCTTCTCCTCATCAACCTCCTCCAAGCCAGATGCCATGGTGCCTGACATTGATGGGACCTTGCCTTACCACCATCATCCATCAGCATCTTCTTCGGCATCTTAAGTCAGCACGTATGCAGGTAAAAAAACAATATCTTTAAGGTAGTCTTGCGAACTTTTAGTTTCCTGGTTCTTCGAAGATAGCTTCAAGGTGTTGGTTTTGGGGTTCTTATTGGACTTTAAGGATGAAATGAGGTGGCTGTGAGGTGGTTGCTGTATGTTGATGAATTTTGCTGGTTATCTCTTAATTCATGATGCTTCTTCGTCGATGGTTCTTGTATATAATTCTGTTTTTACAGGTGTGGAATACTTTGATATGTGCCATTATTGTGTGACTGCTGCCAGGTGAGTTTATTGGTTTATTGGCACATTCTTACATTAAATTGTTTCTTAAGAGCATCTTAGACGGAGATTGGTATGTTGTGAACAATGCCTTGCCTTTGCTGGTCTACTAGAGCTTAGGCGTGGCCAAAGGTTTTAAAGCAGTTAGTGGTTTTTTAACTGCATGCTTCAATGTTGGAAAAAATGCATGAGAATTTACTGCTGTATATAGCAGGTGGAATCTTACTTTCTTATGATATATGAACTTGCTACCTCTGTATCATATCTTGGCTACCGTTAGTGTCTAGGGCCCCTGCTCTGCTGCTATTAGGATTATTAATAGAAACTACAAAGTAATCAAATATCTGGTATATATTCAGCTGTCATCCAAGTACCCTTACTCTAGAATGCAAAACTTGTCCATTTATATTGTAATTAGAAATCCTATAAACCTGGCCTTTTCTCTTTTTCCTTTCCCTACTGACCGCATGAAGAAGCCAATGGAAACATGTGCCACATTGCACCTCAAGGTTTTAGGCACCTCGTTTCCATTATATCTTACTGCATCTATTTCATTATGCTAAAGAGTTTTGTGTTTCTTCATGTTTAATGAGCTATTTGGGATTGCATGTGATTAGAATCTCTACTTCTCATATCATAATTTTTTATAGTAATTGTTGCATTATAGAATATATCAGTAAGTTACCAATCCAGATACTCTCACTTTCCCTTGACCACACATCTTTGTACGATCTGCTTGTGTGGTATGCAAAATTGTGTTGTGGAGGTAAAAATTTAGTTGTTTGTTCTACATATAATGCTATAAGAAGTTGCTTTCATTTTTCAGTCACCCAATGGCAGATATCCACTACTAAGTTTGTGGGTACAGGAACAGCTGGGAATGTGCAAGTCGTATGGTTCCACACATACGTTACGATGAGATACAATGGCGACATGAGATTTGTATGATGGGAAAATTGTTTCTTTCGATGATAGGCGCTCTTGTCAATTACTGTTTCTGTTAGCATGTTGATACCACTCTTGATAACCAACCTAGTAGTAGCAAGATATTTGGCATGAATGATGCAAGATGACAGATAAGTTGATTGATAATATTTGCTTTCCTTTTTATGGTTATATGTTCACTTATTACTGATCAATTTATAACTGCGTGATGGTGAAGTCACTCTATATTTATAAGGTTTCAATATAGTAACTTATTTGATTTGTATGTCGGAAGGTGTTAAAACTAGTTAATTGATAATGCTTTTTAGAACATAAAAGCCAGAGAAACATATATTTATAAATTCTCATGCATAAAGCAATCACTGATATTTCTTCCAGAGTGTTCTTTAGATGGATGCAAGTCCAGGTAACACTGGTCTATGCAGCATGCTTTCCTGATAGGATATCTGGAACATCCTGAGATATATGACTGCATGTTCTAACCATTTAATGTCTTTAGTCCAATGAATGGTTTTTATGTTATCTTAAACAGCATTTGTCACTCTATTCAACTGGTTTGCATTAGTAATAAATAACAATTATGGAAACAGCAGATAACAATAGTCGAATTTGCAGACTCAATTTTTCTTCTTTTGCATGGTTTTAACTAGATTTTGTTCACTCATTATGCTATAGATGAAGAAACAACTTCCGCTACACCTATTTGTGTTTGCATATATATCAACACGCTAGAGGAGAGGATTTGGGTTGCCTTATGAGTGCTCTTCCATATTATTATTATGCCTTATACAGCAGTCTAGCCACCTGTTATTTCTTAGCAGCATAGGCTAATAAAGCAATCCCTAATGCTCATCTTTAAAGAAGTCTTTTGTTTACTGGGAAATGCTCATAGGGAAACATTGCAATTTTAGCTCTCATCACTTGGATAAATATTTTCTGCTAGATGATTTATCTTATCGATAATGCTAATCAACTTTCTCTTACTGCTTATTGTTCTGCAATTGCTAATTGGGAGAATATTAATCAGGCTTGCAGTGGTTTGAAGTAAACCTTTTTGATATTGTAGATTTGATAAGATATTCATGAATTGTAACAAGTTAACATGTGTTGCTTTTTGGTGGTTGCAGTGCCATTGGTATGGAGTACTAACTCAATCTATGTTCCTATATTTTGCAACTGGATAATGTGGGTAGGTCACTTGAACAATGATGAAATTGGATTTAGAATTAATCATCCATTAAATTGGAGGCAGCTATGTCGTATTGTTCACAATTTTTGTGACGGAATAATTTATTTACTTTGAAGATTTGCTCTATTTGTTCTACTATTATCTTCAGATTTTATCAGTGAACCGGTTTAATGTTGAAATCGTTCCTATTATTTCATCACATTTGATATATTGACTATCAGTTGATTGTTAAGGCAGCCTCCCTTGTACTGTTTCTCTACTTTAATTTTTGAATTAATTTTATGAACTATAACGGCTATGGTTTCATAGTTGCCTCTTATGGATAATTAATTTGGAATCATGGCTATTTATAGTTGTCATACGATGAAAGCTAAATCCAATGTTATGAGTTCAGGATTTTGAAGGAAATTAATGATTTCATGGGCTAAATTCTAATATGTAATTGTTGACTATAGAGGTGAGAATTCAGTGGATGCACTGTAGATAAGATGCAGTTTGGCATTCTATCTTGTATATACATTAGCACTAAATTGCAGGTGAGTGCCTGGTGCGGAAGTATTGTAACGTTATTTCCACTTGTATAAAACTCTCCTTCGAGGTAAAATACGTAATTGAATAATTATGACATTATGGTTATTGTTTTGCATCTTGTGCGCTTGGAGACTTCCGAGTTTTGCCTTTCTGTATTCCTCACTATTTGGTATCACAACTTTGTACATATGAAGATAGCTTGCATAAATTTCTGAAGGGGGCTTTTTCATTCGCAGATCTGGAGACGTTTGTAAAACCAATGGGACCAAATGATATGACACATTGATGGGCACTAGGAGAAATCATTCATTGAACAAGTGGAAGTGCTCTCTCGACGCTATTGTATATTATTGTCGTGTCTGTTATATTGCAACCGTTTGGATCATTGGTGATAGAGATTGAATCTGAAAACATGCATTTGCATATAGCGAATCTACTATTGTTTTTCTTCACTTGTAGACGAAATATAAATTGATGTAATTTATATTTAAATTTTATCCAATTTAAACTCTTGTAATTAAATGATTGTTGGTCTCATAATCGAGCTCGCTTGGAGATTAGGTCATCATATTTCAAAATCGTTGTAATGTTTGATACATTTGCTTATAAGGTATCGACGCCATGGTGCCCGGCTTGTTCCCTTATTTAATCAAACATAGCATTCCTTTGATTGAAAATATATATACTGGTTTGGGATTCTTAAATTTTAAGTTTTGTTCCAACATATTTAGTTGTAAACTTGCCAATCTTGTTGCATTGTAATTTAAGCTCGAAGCCCCCTATGCTTTTCGAAGGTGTCAGGTACATTCATATTTAAAACAATAATTCAAAGGCTGGTGTAAATATTTAGATAAACAACTATTTTCACTTATTTTTTTACACATATTTCCATAACGCAATTTAAAATTAAATAAAATTATTTTAAATAAAGTTATCAATTTCTTAATTGAATTTGTCAAATTTAATAATAGATATTGACTCAAGGTTTGTTCTTATTTATTTACATTTATATCAAACTATTTCACTTCTTTTTTTTAACTTTATTTATTAATGAAAAATAGTTATTAAATATTTAAATGAACAACAATTTTTTCTTCACATTGGACAAGGGGTATGTTTGGGATTACTAAAAAAATTTTATCTATTCCAAATGGAATATAGGCTTATTTCATGTCATCCAAACAACATTTAGAATAACATTGCATTAATTGCACTGGAATAACATGAAATAGCATATTTTTATCCAAACAGAAATTTAGAATAATAAGAAAAATAAGCTATTCTTGAAGAATTTGTATTCATATTTCTGAAATAATTTTTTGACATCCAAACGCAACCATGAAGCACAAAACTCTATTGCATTGCAAATTAATAATTGCAAAAAGGTACCACCAGATTATATATCAACACAACAAACCACGCACACACGTTTATTTATTTATTTATTTATTTCGATTCGAACCATTTTGTGGTTTCTATTGCTAGTGCATGCACTGCAAACAAACTCGTCACATTCAAATTGGAAAAATTAAAAAAACTTATCTCCATTATAGTGCACGAAAACCAACTTTGAGAATCCAAAACTATGATCCAACTATCAATAGATCATAAATTTCTTCTTCATTCGTTTTCCAATTAGATGAGAGAAGAATACTGACGTGGCGGGCGAGGGCCCAAGAGGGGATTCTCCTTGAGGGGCTGGAACGAGAACCTCCCGAGGAAGTCGAGGACGCATCTGGTGGATTTCTTCGGGCAGTCATTTATGTACATGGCGACCACGAACACGACGACGTTCGCCATGACGAACAGTGACACCAACCATGGGAACCATCTCCGGAACGGCCGGAAGTCGTCGTCGCCGCCGCCAGGCCGCCCGTGCGGCGGAGCCGTGAGTATCTCGAGCGGATAGATTGTGTTGTCCCTTCGCCTCTCGTTACTCCTCGCATCGCCCTCCGACGAGGCCACCCTTCCCATCCCCGGAATTTGAAAAGAGAAACAAATACTTAATCAAGGGATGCCGCAAAAAAAATTAGAAAAAAAACGAAAATTTCCGACTACAAGTACAGCAATTCGCGAAATAAATCGCAAAGAAAAAAATGGGCACTTTGTGGAATCAAAATTCTCCCTGAAGCAGGGGAATTTTGAGAATTAGGGCTCCTCATTCTAATGGGAAGGAAGTCGACGGTTGGACTTGAAACGAGAAGAGGATTAAAATGGGGAACAGGGAAAGATTGGATTTTTTTTAAAAAAAAAAAATTAGGGATTGGCGGGGAAGGAGGGAAGGGAGAGTGGAGTAGGTTGAAGCGTAAAGACGAGGAGGAAACTACAAATAAAAAGCAAATGGTGGAGAGCGATAGAGAGAGAGAGAGAGAGAGAGGTTGTGCTGGCGAGACGGGCGGCGTTCCGGTGCGTTGCCGTCCGCCCATCGAAGTTAAGTGCAGTTTGCTAGATTATTACTACATTAAGTACTTCACTTAACAAATGGCACATCTATAATTATTATAATGTCAAATGACACATATCTACCGCTACTCTTCTAAAAAACCAAGCATGTAGCATAAATTATACATATCTAACCTTCATCCATCTTCCTATAACTAACACCGAATGTAAATGGATATTCTCATGCAAATATATGATTCTATGATGCATAGTTTTTGTTTCTAACCATACACAATGCAATGAGGATGTTAAGCTCTATCAATGTTTAGTAGCCCAGATCCTTCCCTCGTAGGTCAGGATCCGGCCAGATTAACCTTAGATCTTTTAGTTTGAATCTTAAGTAATTGCATATTTGCAGGCATTCTGTCGCTCAATTAGAGCCAGAAGTTAATATGTAATGATTACTTTAACACTCTTTTAACTTAAAATTCCTTGCTAGGGAATTTTAATCAATTTGGATTAGAAAATCAAATAAGATTATAGGGAATTTTAACACTCCTTTAACTTAAAATTCTTTGCTAGGAAAAATTTCTTGCTAGGGAATTTTAACACTCTTTTAACTTAAAATTTCTTGCTAGGAGAGAGTAATAGGAAATCAAATAAGATCTGAAACTTTGGTGTCAAATAATTGATTTGAATTTATGCCTGAAAGATTGACCATGAAAGCTATTTATTTATTAAAAAGTTTGATGGAAAGATATATATATATATATAAAAGACCTTCATATGGTCTTTATAGATTTATAATAGAGTACCTAGAAAAATAATATGGTAAATTTTAGAGAAAAAAGGAGTTACCAAAAGATACATAGAATTAATAAAAGATATGTATAATAGAGCAATAACTATTATTAAAACAACAATAAAAGAAACTAGTGAGTTTTCAATAATGTAGGTTTATATCAAGGATCTGTCTTAAGTTCATGTCTTTTTGTATTAGTTATGAATAAATTAATCAAACATATTCAAAATGATATCCCATAGTGTATGTTATTTGCAGATGATATAGTGCTAATTAATGAAACTAAATCTGGAGTAAATGCTAAGCTAGAGATTTGGAGAGAGGCTTTAGAATCCAAAGGTTTTAAGATTAGTAAAACTAAAACTGAATACATGAAATATAATTTTAGTGAGAGTAGAATTATAAATGAAGAAACAGTGAAGATTACAAGCTAGGAGATACTAAGGAGTGAAAAATTTAGATATTTGGGATTAATTATCCAGCAAGAAGGTGAAATAGGTAAAGATGTGAATCATAGAGTTAAAGTAGGATGGATTAAGTGGAAGAGTGCTTTGAAAGTATTGTATGATCGATGCATTCCATTAAAATTGAAAAAAAATTTTATAAAATCGTTATTAGGTCAGCTATGCTATATGGAATAGAGTGTTGGGCAATACTGAAATAATATATGAATAAATTAAGTGTAACAAAAATGTATATGTTAAGATGGATATATGGTAAAACTTTAAAAGATAGAATTAGAAATAAACATATAAGAGAAATGATATAAGTATCCTCAATTGAAGATAAAATGAGAGAAAATCTATTACGGTGATTTGGACATATACAACGAAGACCTTTAGATGCTCTAGTTAGAAAGAGTGATCTTTTAACAATCCATAGTAAGGATAGAGGTAAAGATAAACCTAAACTAATATGGATAAAAATAATTAAAAAAGATATAATTATTTATAATTTGAATGTCGACTTAGTTCTGAATAGAGCATAATGAAGGAAGCAGATTTACGTAGTCAACCCCATGTAGTTCAGAAAAGGTTTAGATGAGTTGAGTTGGGTTGAGTTGGATGTGACAATCGTTTGCATATCTACAAAGCATGATCTCATCTCATCATGCCATCGAATCAATAACTAAGCAATAGAAATAATAATAATAATATCAATATATCAAAATAAATCTCTGATAATCTAAATTATATCATTGATAATAAATATAATTTAATAATAAATATAATTAAAATTGATTCAAGATTATGCGATATGTTGATCAAGATCCTAAATGCTGATAAAGATAAGGAACCGCCTAATAAAACTCTGATTGCTAAGGAAGAAACTTATGAAAGAACCGGAAATGTTTCTGAAAAGATTTTTAATGCTCAAATTAGTAGAAGATTTAAGAATAAGAATGTAAAGGAGAGTCTTTTTATGCAAAGGGTCCTACGTACCTATGGTTTTGACTTCATTTATGGTTAAGAAGTTCAATTCTCTATGGGTTTAAGAAACTCTTGTAGCATCAAGAAAAAACCTAGAGGTTAGAGGTTCTTAATGATAAGTAGCGAAAGCCTTGTAAATCAATTAACCTCATCCCATGACATAATAGTTGGCCCTCAACTTACCTAATGATGAACTATGTTTGAGATAGTTATCTCCTTCATCTCCTTCATGAGAATCACCTTTGAGACGATATTTTTTTTTTAAACAACGCATTAAGGTGCACTCAATGCACTCTTTCTTCCTCTCACTCTTGCTAACTCTCTCTACCTCTGACCCTTTTTTAACCTTTCCCTAACCCTCTTTCTCTCTCATCTCTCACATCCTCTCAACCGCTCTTGCACTCTTTCCCAATCACTCTCTTACCATCTATCATACGCTTGCTCTCCTCCGTTGAATTACTGCATACTTCTTCTAAAAGAAAATAAAAAACATTAATAACTTATGTTTAGAAAATAAATAAAATTTTAGTGTTTAAAAATTGGTGCTTGATACAATTGTACATATTCTCCTCTTGTCGATGCAACAATAATTTGATAAAATTATGATTTTAAATTATTAGGCTTTGAAGGATCCCAAATATATAATCAATCGGCTAAATGTTGAGGGATAATTAGCACTCCACACTTTAATTTTTTAATTAAAATTAAGAAAAAAATTTCTAAATAGTGTGTAAATTCCTATAATTTCAAATCGATTATATCGTAGTATATTTCTAGTTATGTAAACCTAAATTAATTTATCCGATGATTGATTAAAATTCACAAATAACACCTGTTCCACTATAATTCTTCATTTAACTTGCTCTCATAAATTATTGTGCAGATCTACATTATATTTGTGTAAATTGGATCAAGCAAACAGAATTTCACTATTAAATTTTATTTTTGTAAATCAGATGGTGTGCTCAGAATATTATTATGAATCACATATATTTGGAATCAATAAATCATTTGAAGAATGCCATTTGAAAAGGTTTGGATATCCAAAAAAGTAACCAATAATTAAAATTATTATTTTAACATTTTTGGGGTAACAATTAGATGAGTCAAAGTCTAAAGAATATTTTTGGCTACTTATAAATAGGAGTCTATTAATTACTCAGAAATAAGATTGATTCATGTATAAGATTAATTTTGAATACTCTATTTTAATAGCAAAATTTATTAAAGATTCATAATTAATTATGTTCCAGTCCTATATAATCAAATTATATAAAGCGCTTTCATTCCGATAATCTCATTATCAATAATCCGAATAATATAGTTTCATTCAGAATGTAATGAACCGCACTAGTAATTTCAAATTAAAGATCCCAACTTTAATTTATAATTATGGATAGATTTAGATTATTATTTTTAAATATTATCTCTATATATAACACTTATATACAATATTTAAAGTTACATTTAAATAATTTAAAAATTTTTGATATTTAAAAAACATCAAAACATGCATGCAAAAATAATATTAAAATTTTTTTAAATTAATCAGTAAAATAATATATCTTATTTGTTTATGAGCACATATCCAAAGAGACATGTGATGAAAAAACTTTGAGCCTTATATTATGTGCACAAAGTTCTTTGAGCGTAATAACAATGGATTAACAATTTAATTATTATAAATCCCACTATTTATTGCCTTAATTCCTGCCCCCATGCATCTATGATGCCTATTAGAGTTCATGACAAGATATCCTTTTCATGCGTGCATATTCATCACCCACAACATTACTTCAAAATTTGTTATAGAAAGAATAAAGCATTTTTTTGGTACAAGCGGGTGATCATACGTGGGTACGAGTCAATCCAGATTGATTAGAATACAATATTTGCTATAAAATAAGGGGACAGGGGTCATCCTGCTTCTAAATCCAAAATCCAGCATGATGAGCCATAAACGCTACTACCCAATCGGCCGTCGAATTAGCTTCAGATAGGTATGGTGAATCTGGACTCTGTGGACCTCCCACAAGATAGACCATATGTCACATAAAAGCAGCACAAAGCATTAACCGGCGAGAACTCTTTGGTGTGCTTCTTTGAAGAAAAGGAGATGCTCTAATTAATTAATTTGTTATTTTGCATTTCCATCGGTCTCTAGTTGACTCTCAAGTTTTATGCTCACATTTTTTTCTCTCTCTCTCTCTCTCTCTCTCTCTCTCTCTCTCTATATATATATATATATATATATATATATATATATATATATATATATATATATATATGGAGTGGCTAAAGATTACAATCAAATAATCATCAAAAAATAAAAAGAGTAGATAATCATCATTTAGAAGTCTAGTTGTCAAATGATGGCCAATCAAGGTGTGAAAATTAAGTGCCACTAAATTTTTAATTCACCGAATCGTAGGCAACCTAAAATTTATCATTTTAATTGTGCAAGACATTGGTGTGCAATAGTCTCATCCCTCAAAGGAAAGAAATGGAGGCCCAAACAAATGTCATTTTGATTGAAATATACCTCTCATCCTCCAACTTTCAGGTATTGAGGTGTTGCAATTTAATGTCTTATATTGTAGTTTTAATATTTTATTATATGGTAATTAATATTAATAAAATTTGGCACGTAAGTTTATCAATTAGCCTATAAGTTTGCATCAACGTGAGACATCAGCTGGCTATTAATAAAGGTAATCACTAAAAGTTTTAGAATTCAAATAGATTTTGAATGAAAGTTTGGGGATATTGTCCTGGTGATGCAGCAAATTTTCGTTTCTTTCACTTGGCACATGCTTTACCTACCAATGCGCTGAATTCCCAAACGGTAGCATTGGACCAGCCACCTGGCTTCGATCGAGAACTTTCAATGAGTTCACTATAAGAAAAATGACTTTTGCCTACGATTTTTGTACCTACAATTTTAAAATCATAGATAAAAGATATCTTTACCTACGATTTTTTAAAAAAGTGTTGGAAAAGGTCCAGAGCCTTTCCCTACTATTTTCATAAAATTTTTCCCTACGAATTTTGTGAAAATCGTAGGGAAAGGCTATACAAATTTTTGAAGGCAAAATCTCCCTCCAAAATTTTTCTTTCCCTACGATTTTTTGAAAATCGTAGGAAAAGGCTATACAAATTTTTGGAGGCAAAATCTCCCTCCAATTTTTTTCTGAAAAAATCTTTCCCTAGGGAAAGACTTTTAGAAAAATAAAAATCGTAGGGAAAGGCTCTAGAGCCTTTCATGGAAAGAATACAGACTTTTACCTATAATTTTCATGAAGATCGTAGGGAAAGACAACCAACCTTTCCCTACGAATTTAATAAAAATCGTAGAAAAAATCCTTTTTTAGAAATCCAACCCTTTTCCTATTATTTTCACGAAAATCGTAGGAAAAGGCTGTATACCTTTCCCAAAATCAAATTTTATATTTACTATATTATATTAATTATATATTTTATATGATATTATTAATGATTATAAATATTAATATAACTATTTATTTCTTATACTATATTTATAATTATTATTATTTATTATACAGTTAACATGTTATATTATAATATTATTAGTAATATATTACTATAGTTTCTTTAATACTATATTATTATTTACATATATTATATATAGTAAATATGTATTTATATATAATAAAAATAAAATATATATATAATATTTTTTATATAACAAAATAATTACTTATTATAATATTGTAGTATACTATAATTTATTATGTATTATCATATTGTTAATAAAATTATTAATCTTATATTGCAATACATAATGTATATAGAATATGTTATAAAGTTATTATAATAATATAGATTATATTATATATAATCAATATTATTATGCAATATAATATTAAATAAAAATATTATAATGTATCTTTTTTTAGTTATCCTTTTAAAAGATATTTTTTATAATAAATATAAGAAAAAAAGTAAATTTTATTTCTATTTAATTACCATATGTAATTTGTAAAGATAAAAAAATAGAAAATGAAATCTATTTTTTATAAAATAAAGAAAAAAAATGTTGTTAGAAATCAAATGCCTTCAATGCAGCGAACGAAGGGATATCATTCGTGAATTGCTGTTATCGATCTCTAGGACGATCGATTAAATTAAATTAAATTTAATTCAATGCTGCAGATGAGGTGGCCGGGGCCCATTACCCGAGCCTATTGCGCGCTTGGTGCTCCGGAGTCTATTGTACAAAGACTTTTCCTATCCCCTGATGATCCTTTTCGATTATTCACAACTTCCCTCGTTACGTCCCAATCCAGAGCTTACCTAATCCTTTCCCAGTGAAGGACTTAGGCTAAGGCATTGCCAAAGCCACAACGCTCTAAAGCCTCCAATTGGTCTCCCAAGATCCTTTCTCTCTTTCCCCTCCTTCCTCCACTCTTCCTTCTGCCGTCATCGCTAAAAACCCTAACCCCAATCCACCTTCGAATACTAATCCTAACCCCAACTTCAGTCTGAACCCCACCGTTGTGATACCGCTGCCTCAGTCGATTTCGGCCTTTGCCCCTTCATTTCGGCTGTGGGATGCCCTCCCATCCCATAATACTCCATCCAAAATCCTAGCTTACAAGGCCCGATGGTGCAAAACCTCGGCATCCAACCTCGTGGGGTCTCAGATCCAGTTTTGATCATGCTGCTATTAAAATTAATCTGGATGGGTCCAGTTGGGCTATTTCTATATGCAATTATTTTTTCCTTATAGTGATGTTGCCCGTAATTATCTGAGTGGCTGACAAAATGAAAATGGCTAAGCATACTTATTATTACCGCCGTCTAGTAAAGCATCTTAGCCATCCATGTGGTTAAAATATGGAACATCCATCTAAGACTGTAGTTTGGGATGGTTGTCATTTCTTTAAAAAAAATATTTTTTTTATTTTTAAAATTTGTAAGAACAAAAATTGTTGATCATCATCATTTTTTTTGATAACAAAATATATTTGAATCAAATATTATTATTTTTTATTTTCATTTTTTTATACGGTAAGAAATGATTTTAAGAAGGTTTGGAAACAAAAGCTATGGAAAAAAATTTATTTTTATTTTTTATATAGTAAGAAATGATTTTTTTATAAATAATATCTTTCCCTACGTATTTAATGAAAATAGTAGGAAAAGGTATCCTTTTCCTACTATTTTCATTAAATATGCAGGGAAAAGGGGTTTTTTTTTTTCTTCTTGATATAGCCGTTCCTCCTTTTCCTACTATTTTCATTAAGTACGTAGGGAAAAGGGTTTTTTCTTTTCTTGATACAGGTCACTTCGTTCGATCTAATCAAACCCGACGGAAGGGAAGGCCAACAGGCTAAAACCCATTTTCGTCGTTTGATTTCTTTCTTCGCCGAACCGTTCTCTCCCCTCTCCGCTTTCTCCTTCCGCCCTCTCCACTTTCTCCTTCGCTTCAGCCCTAGCTAGCTCGCTCTAACCCTCCAATGAATACGCCTCTCCCCTCTCTCGAAGCCTCTGCCCTAGCTAGTTCTCATCAAGATCTATCTGGGTTTGATTGCAGTCGTGAAGCTGGTTTTTGTAAGTGATCTGGAAGTGTTTTTGGATATGATTTCACGGTCTCTAAGGCATTATGATTCCTTGTTGATGTTTTATTTTTTGTTTTAGTATCAGTGAGGAGTTTTTCTTTTGGTATAGCGTCAGAAAAGAGTTAGATTTGATTTTTTTTCTCTTACGATTTCTTGCATAAATTTTAGATTCATAGTTTTTCTTTCAATCTAGCATCAGAACAGAGTTAGATTTGATTTTTTTCTCTTGCAATTTCTTGCGGAAATTTTAGATTCATAGTTTTTCTTTTGGTCTAGCGTCAGAACAGAGTTAGATTTGATTTTTTCTCTTGCGATTTCTTGTGGAAATTTTAGATTCATAGTTTTTCTTTCGGTCTAACGTCAGAACAGAGTTAGATTTGATTTTTTTTCTCTTGCGATTTCTTGCGGAAATTTTAGATTCATAGTTTTTCTTTCGGTCTAGCGTCGGAACAGAGTTAAATTTCATTTTTTCTCTTGCAATTTCTTATGGAAATTTTAGATTCATAGTTTTTCTTTTGGTCTACCGTCGGAACAGAGTTAGATTTCATTTTTTCTCTTGCGATTTCTTACGGAAATTTTAGATTCATGGGTGTTCTGGAACTGCGGCTTTATTTTATTCTATACTTAATGTTTAGCCATACTTCCGATGCTTGTGTGGATCAATTTTTCCTAATCCTTCAAGATATTTAGAGGTTGATTATATCACCAATTGCAACACTATCAATTGCCATCCAGGATCGCTAGCTGCTCGTGGTAAACAACGATCTTGTTCTCATAAAAAATAATTAATTAATCACATGGCACACATTTTAATATAACATTCTCAAACCCTTATGCAGGTTTTTTGTCTTAGATTCTCCTGTGTCAAAGAACCAATGGCTGAATTTAGATTATCTTGCATAATTTATAGTTTGAATTCCCTGACTTTGCTCAAGATTCGTACACATGTCATTGTCTCTTACAAATTTTTAATCAACTTGTTTAAGTTAGTCAAGTAACAGCACTAAATTTTTTTGTAGCACCATACTTTCCAATACAAATTGATTTGAGTGAAGGTGAAACTTATTTAGGACACTACTTACATGTGTATAAATTACATGATCTATCAAGATGACAATTGGTTTAAGGTGTTATTTTGGTTGTGTTGTGTCTATTTTCTTATTGTGATTCTTTTGTAGGAAGAAATGCTCAACGCCGCACATCATTATCCACCAGGAAGATGGCTCTGATAGTGGAAATATTACTGAGGGTGACATTGTTGATGACGTTCTTGGCACACGTTCGAGCTATCGCAAATGCTGGGGATCGATTCCTAGAATAAAGGCAGCAAAGAGACCTCGACAGAAGAATTTTGCCTCTACCTCTAGTTGGGATGCATCACATTCGATTCCGGGTGATGAAGCTCTGCGTGAGCAAGTTATGCGTCAAGAACAAATAATTCAAGGATTAATTGCTACACTTGTTGCTGCTGGGTTTAGTGTTCCTATTCCTTCCATAACTAATATACCATCAAGTTCAGCATCGACTTTAGCTAACACTATACTGCCTTCACAACATTCATTGTCACCTCCTTCACCTCCGCCTCCACCTCCGCCTCCGTCTTCACAGTAGTATGTTTTGTGTTAGTTATGGATATTGTAATTGTTATTGTAATTCATATGAGCATGTATCATAATTTCTTTAGTTTAGTTTAGTTGTTGTTGAAACTGCTGAAACTTTGTATCAGGTATTTTCAGTTTCTTTTTTCATTCTTCCTTAACATATAATGTGGAAAATTCATATGAGCATGTAGTTAATTTCTTGATATCTTGATGCAGATAATCATATGCTCAGAGGATGCCATTCATTTATATGAAACTTTATGTATTAGGTATCTTTAATTTCTTTGGTTTAGTTTAGTTGCTGTTGAAACTTTATGTATTAGGTATCCTCAATTTCTTTAGTTTAGTTTAGTTGCTGCTGAAACTGCTGAAACTTCATGTATCAGGTATCTTCAATTTTTTTAGTTTAGTTTAGTTGTTGTTGAAACTGCTGAAACTTTATGTATCATGTATTCTCAGTTTCTTTTTTCATTCTCCCTTAACATATAATGTGGAAAATTTATATGAGCATGTAGTTAATTCCTTTGATATCTTGATGCAAATATTTATATGCCTAGAGGATGCCATTCATTTATATGAAACTTTATGTATCAAGTATCCTCAATTTCTTTAGTTTAGTTTAGTTGTTGAAACTGCTGAAACTTTATGTATCAGGTATCCTCAATTTCTTTAGTTTAGTTTAGTTGCTGTTGAAACTGCTGAAACTTTATGTATCATGTATCCTCAATTTCTTTAGTTTAGTTTTGTTGTTGTTGAAACTGCTGAAACTTTATGTATCAGGTATCCTTGCGCATGAATGTGTGTTTACATTTTGAGATTTGATGAAGGAAGGCAGAGTGGTGGGAAAAGGTAACGATAGCATAATTTGTTTGTTTACATTTTGAGATTTGATTTGTTTTGATGTTTGCTCATATTTTTTATTTTGCATTAGACTCAATATACCACCAGTCATCAGAAGCACACTAGAAGGATCGTCCAAGAAAAGTGAGCAAAGTGTATTTTGGCATGAGAGGTCTGCAATGATGCAAAGTGTATTTTGGCATGAGAGGCCTGCAATGATGCAAAGTGTATTTTGGCATGAGAGGTCTGCGATGATGTCTTATTGGAACAGAAATTTCTTATTGGAACAGAATTGTCTTATTGGAACATTTATGGATATTGTAATTGATATGGACTATTGACTTTCATTATTAGTTATTTTGATGTTTATCTTTTGTTGCCATTATGTAAAAATGATGTATATGTAATGGATATTATTGGTAAAGAATCATATTATTTTTATTGATACAGTTTTTAATATTTAAAAAAATATGAATCAAACAAATTATATTTTATTTAAATAAAATAAGAAAAATATTAAAAAATTTAAAATAAAAATATAATTTTAAAAAATTAAATAATTTAAAATATAATAAATATAACTTTTCTATATGATTTTAGACATTTTGTAGGAAATAAAAGAAAAAATTATTAATTTTTTTTTTTTTCTATAATTTAATTTATTTTTGCAGGTAAAAATGATTAAAATAATAATAATTTAAAAAATCATTAAAAATTAAAAATATTATTATCCAACTTTTTCTTACCATGTTGAGGTTTTTCGTAGGGAAAGATATGGATAAAAATATTTTTTTGATTTTTTCCTACGATTTTGGGGTTTTTTCGTAGGGAAAGGAATCATAAAAAATTATTAATAGTCAACTTTTCCCTATGATTTTCAAAAAATTCGTAGGGAAAGATGTAGACAAAAAATATTTTTTTTGATTTTTCCCTACGATTTTGAGGTTTTTCGTAGGGAAAGAAATCATTAAAATTATTACTAGTCAACTTTTCCCTACGATTTTCAACAAATTCCTAGGGAAAGATGTAGATTTTTTTTTATTTTTCCATACGATTTTGGGATTTTTGTAGGGAAAGAAATTATTAAAAAATGTTATTAGCCAACTTTTCCCTATGATTTTAAGAAATTTTGTAGGAAAAGATGTAGATAAAAAATTATTTTTTAAATTTTTGCCTATGATTTTAAGATTTTTTGTAGGGAAAAAAATTATTAAAAATTATTATTAGGGAAAGATGTGAATAAAAAAATATTTTTTAGTTTTTCACTGATTTTTTATTTTCGTAGGCAAAAGTTTTTAAAATTTAAATTTTAATTTTAAATTCTGGTCACTCTTTCCCTACGAAATATGAACTTTTTCTTACGAAAAAAATCGTAGGGAAAAGGTCTGCTCTTTGCCTACGAGTTTGAAAGTCGTAGGCAAAGGTTTTCCCGACGCACCTATGCCTACGACTTTTTTTAGCTTTTGCCTACGACAAAAATCGTAGAGAAAGGCTTTCTCTACGATTTTCCTATCTTTCCCTACGAAAAAAATTATAGGGAAAAGTCATTTTTCTTGTAGTGGTTGTTATTCATGGCCTACTAGATGGAGCCCTTAATTAAATTAGCACCCTCTTATCATAAAAATTTGATCCCCAAAACAAAGTATATGTGTGCCTACGTATGCATACGTACCTATATGGTTGAAGTTTTTAGAAATCTTGGAGACCTTAGCATTCTTCATATAAATGAGCAAAATTCCTTCTGAAAGCTCGCTGCTTCAAGCTCTGCTTTGGGTCCGATTGCCTGCTCCCCATTGAATTTTGGTCAGATGAGGCTCTAGCCTGAATCTTATCTGCTGCAGGGAGATATCTGTACTCCGATGCTTCGACCAAGGACCGCAAGCGGGGCGGCTTCGCTCGCGCATGTGTCAGTGTCAACCTAGGTAAGCACCTTCGTCCGGGTACTCGGATTAGAGGTTCAGGAAATCCCTTTTGGCAGCAATTTTCATTTGAGCATATTGAAGGAATTTGTGGCTTCTGTGGATCCTTGCACTTCTCTAGGACCTGTGGAGCTGTGCCCGATTCCTCATCTTCCTCTTCGTATCCTCGATTCGGTCCTTGGATGGCAGCGGTGAGACGGAGGAAGCCCCTGTGCAGCTGCAACCAGAGTCTCAGAAATCCTATGTTCCGGGTACATCTTCTTCCCCTTCCTCTGCTATGACGGAAGAATGGCAAATTCCCAAGAAATTAGCACGTAGGCATCTTAGGAAAGGGTCGCATGGTATGTCTGCCTCCCCTTCTACAATTTCCTTGGATCCCTCATCCCAAACACCAGGGTCTACCCCACTGTTTGGAGTGCCTACGTGCCGGATTCCTCCCACTGTGCCGGCGGTTGATGGCGAGATGCCTATTGTGCCGGGAGTTGGGTCTGCGGGGTCTACTATGCTCTATCCCTTGGAGAAGGCTGCTTCTGGTCCCCTGAGTCCTCCTGCTTTTCCTAATACTCCAGCGTGCCAGTTTCTTCAATGCGTGCTGGTTGGAGTGGATGGGAGGGCTGAGGAGCTTAAGTCAGATTGCTTGGTCTCAGTCCCGGTGCTCTCAGTGAATTCTGAAGATTTAAATTCTAATCCTTTTAAGTCGGGGGGCCCGGTTAAGCCTAGTGGCGGTTGCCTTTCTGGCCTGTCGAAGCGGGCTCGGCCTGTTGAGCCTTTGTCACAGCGGGTCGTGTCCAAGGCATCCAAAGTTAAAGGGAAAGCACCCCTCAGGGATAAGGCCATTGAGAATGGGTCCTTTGCTTTCTCGGCTTCGCTTGAGTCCCCTAGGGGTATGACCGGTCTTGTGGGGATGAGGAAGCAAAAGTCCTGCCGTAAAGATAGTTTGGCCCCAGGTTCTGCTGAAGAGTCAGCCTAGCCGGTTCGTTCGGTCGACTCAGACCATGACGCGGTTGTTGCCCTTCTTAAGGAATCCATCCAGAAGGATCATCTTGTTGAGAATATGGGTTCCTCCAGGGTGGATGAGTGTATTGTCCACAGACCTGAGGGTCCCATGCCGCTTAATGATCACCTTGGCGAGCAAGTGACTGGGGAAACTGCTAGGGTCCCTCTTCCTCAAATTTCTAAATGAAGATTCTTGTTTGGAATGTTCGAGGGGGCCTGAAACCCTCATTTCGGTCCTCTTTTGGGAGGCTTCAGCAGTTTCATAACCTTGACATCTGTATTTTGACGGAAACTTGTCTATTGGGGGATAGTCTGCATCACCTCCGGAAGCAGATTTCTAGACTGTGGAATTCTTATGCTATTAACTCTGCTGGTCTTTCTGGAGGCATTTGGTGCTTTGGATATCGATTAAAGTCCGTGTGGATGCCTTCCATGGTTGTGGCCAGCAGGTGGCTTTGGTTGTTTCGAAAGGGTCCTCTGCACCTTGGCTGCTTTCTGGAGTTTATGTCAGCACTGAGTTTAGGGTTCGTCGTGTGCTTTGGGATGAGATCCTTTTGCTCCTTGGCCGGGGTTTTCCCTCCCTCATTGCTGGTGATTTTAACTGTATTGTGGGGGCCTCTGAGAAGAGAGGAGGTAGACAGGTTGTTGATTCCTCGGACATTGTTGAGTTCAGGAATTTTATTGCCTTGGCAGGTCTTTTGGATTTGGGGTTTGCTGGACCCCAGTTTACCTGGTACAATAATCGTCAGGGCTCTGCCAGAGTCTGGGAGAGACTGGATAGGGCTTTGGCTACTGCCAATTGGCTTCAACTCTTTCCATCTGCTACTGTTACTCATTTGCCAAGAATTGGGTCTGATCATTGTCCTATTCTTATTTCTACTGATGTGCCTCTTCAGCGGTCAAGACAGTTTAAGTTTGAAAAATTTTGGACCTTTTATTCTTCTGCAAGGCATATCATTTCTCAGGTCTGGCGGATGCCAGTTCGAGGGAGTGCTGCATACAGACTTTCTAGACGTCTGCTTCTTGCCAGCCGTAGGCTCTCTAGCTGGAACAAGAGGGAGGTGGGGAATATTTTGAGGCAAGTTGAACAGGCAGAGTCTATTATCTCTTCTCTGCAAGATAAGGAGGATCAGGAGGGATTTCTCCTCGATGCGGATCTGTCTACTCTTAGATCCACCTTAGCTATCCACCACTCTCTGATGTTGTAGTAGAAAACTTATTGGAGGTAAAGGTCTCGTATTCAGTGGATTATGGAGGGAGACCGCAATACGAGATTCTTTCATCAGACTATTTTATGGTGCCAGTCAATAAATCGCATCAGATGTATAGATGATGAGGAGGGCCATTCTGTCGAGGATCCGCAGGCGATCAGGGATCAGTTTATTAACTTCTTTCATACCAGATGGACTGAGATGTCGGGGGTTGGGTTTCCGGTTTCTCCTGTTCTACCTTCATGCAAGGTCTCTGATGTGGAGAATGATATTCTTATAGGCCTTTCTCTACTGAGGAGATTTGACTCGCTTTATGGGAACTGGGGCCTGACAAGGCCCCGGGCCCTGATGGGTACCCGCCCGTATTCTTTCGTCATTATTGGGACATAGTTGGTCCGGATGTGGTCTCGGCTATCCAAACTGTCTTTTTGGCTACTCATATGCCTTCTGACTGGAAGCGGACTCTTGTCACCTTGGTGCCCAAACGTCCTGATGCTTCCTCTCCTATGCATTACCGGCCTATCAGGCTTTTGGTGACTCGGATGGCTTCGGTAATCCCTCGTCTTATCTCTCAGGAGCATGGTGCTTTTCTTAGGGGGCATAGTATCATGGACAATACCCTACTGGCTCAGGAGTTTATGCATGACCTTCACAGAGCGTCAGGACAGTGCCTCATGGCTATCAAGCTTGACATGGAGAGAGCTTATGATAGACTAAGGTGGGATTTTCTTTGTAGTACTCTGCATGAGTTTGGTTTCCATAAGGTTTTTGTTGACTGGGTGATGGAGTATGTCCAGAGGCCATCTTTCTCTCTCCTGATTAATGAGGGTCGAACGGAGTTCTTCCACTCAGCGATTGGTTTGAGACAGGGATGTTCTCTTTCTCCATTCTTGTTTATTCTCTCTACTGATGCTCTATCCCGGGAGCTTTCTTTGGCGATGCGGACTTCAGCTATTGACCCATATGATGCGGGCCCCCTTGGCCCTTCGCTGTCCCATCTACTTTTTGCTGATGACTGTCTCATGCTAGGAAAGGCTTCTACTTGTAATGCCTCCACCTTTGCGTCCATTCTTCACTCCTACTGTCGTGCCTTGGGTCAGTGTGTCAATCTTAGCAAATCGCTGATCTGTTTTAGCCCGAGGATGTCCCCTTCGATGAAGAGGTCTATATCTCATATTATGGGGATTCCTACTTAGTCCGATCGGATGTCTTACTTGGGGATCCCGATTACTGGGGGCCATGGTGCTCGGATTTTAGTTATCTGGTGAGGTGGATCCGAGATCGTTTGGATGGCTGACAGGTGTCTGGCCTTTCTATGATGGCGTGAATTACTCTGATCCGTTTTGTGCTCTCCTCGATGCCTGCCTATCTATTATCTAACACTGCTATTCTGTTGGCATGTTTGCAGTAGATTGAGAGATACTTTTGGGACTTTTTCTGGGCTTCGAGGCAGGATGGCCACGGTATTCATCTTCTGGCTTGGGACACTGTCTATTTGCCATTGGCTGAGGGTGGTCTTGGTATCCAGTCGTTGTTAGTCAAAAGAGAGGCTCTGATAGCTAGGCATGTCTCCCGGTTCCTTCTTGATCCGTATTGCCTGTGGAGTTCCTTCATGCGCACCAAGTACGGTAGCTGAAACTCTTCCACTCTTTCTCAATCTAATCGGGGGCATTTTTTATTGGAAAGAGGTCTGCCGATATGCTTCGACTATCATGGATTGTACCTCTTGGATGATTGGGGATGATACATCGGTGGATGCCATTCAGGAGGCATGGATTGCTGACCTCCCCCTGTCTCGGTGGCCCACCTTTGTTTGCTCTGATATTCCTCATGGTATGCGTGTCAGTGACCTTATTTCCTTGGATTGCTCTACCTAGTCGTATTCTCGGGTGGCCAGTTTTTTCGGGACTGAGCTCTGTCGGCGCATTCTTTCCATACCTCTATCTCTGGATGCTAGTACAGATACTAGGGTCTGAAGGAGATCTTACTTGTCTCGTGCTCCCATGAGGGACCTCCTGTCTATGTTCAAAGACTATCCTCAGGATTCGAGGGATTGGGATTGGATTTAGCATCTACCTGTTTACCCTAGAGTGAGACTTTTCATCTAGAAGCAAGCTCAGGAAATTTTTCCTACCTGCTTCCTTCTCTCGCGTCGAGGTTTGAGCATATTGCCCACTTGCCCAGTGTGTGGTACTGAGGAAGAAATGACTGATCATGCTATATTCTATTGTGCCAGGGCTAGACAATTTGGCAACTCTCTGGCGCTTATCCCTGGGGAGACAGTTTGTATCCTACCGTATTTCTTTCCTGAGATTGCTGAAGCAGGGATTGGGATGGGGTACTCACTAGCGGGGTTCATTATGGGCTTATATTGCTTATCGGATATGGCTTTCCCGAAATTAGATTTTGTTCTCGGATATGGTTCATCCTCCTCACAGGGTTCTCCGGGCGGCTACATCCCTTTATGCTGAGTACTCCTCCCATCAGGGATCTGTTGATTTTGCGAACCTTGGATACTGGGTCTCCCCTACTGCTGCGGCAGCGAACCGGCGTACGGTTTTTATTTCTTGGGAGCCTCCTCCTCCAGGGTTTGTTAAAATTAACTTTGATGGGAGTGTCCGAGGTAGAAGCGCTGGATCAGCTTATGTTATTCATGATGCGGATGGTATGATGCTGGCGGCTGGGGTTTTGGTCTTCTTGATTCTTCGGTACCTCTGACCGAGCTCTATGCGGCTTGGACGGGTATATCCTATACTATTCGGACCCTGGGCGCTCGCAGCCTCATCATTGAAGGGGACTCCATTATTGTTATTCGATGGATCCGTCAGCAGCATAGTTCCCACTTGCCTTCTATCCCATTATTATGTGACATCCGCTCCATGATCTTGAAAGTAGGGGTGCAACTTGGGCCGGGTTCAACCCGAACCCGGCCCGCCGAATCCGAATTTCAACAGTGCTCAAACCCACCTTTGACCAACCCGAACCCGAAATATCCGGGTTCGGGTTGCAGTCAACCCGACCCAGGATAACCCGAACCTATTATAAGTTATTCTCAAATCTCAATCTCCGGCTTCTCCGCTCGTCCGTCGCTCGCTTGCCCTCTTTCTGGTTTCTCAACCCTAGCTCCTGAGTCCCGCCTCCCAGCCTCCCATTCATCGCCGCTTGCCTTTGTGACTTCATCGAACTTAGAGAAGCTGCCAGATCTTTTCGATTATCATCGGCGAGCAATGAAATCCTAGGTATTTTTCAGTTATATGTGATTTATTTGCCTAATGATTTTCTAGTTAGGCATGGGAAGTGCACTCGAGATGCCATGCGGCCAGGCGTTCGGCGCAAAGCAGCTCCACATGCTGGGCGTGTACATGCAACGATCGTGGGTCATCCTCACCGCAACATGCGTCTGCCTGCTGCCCATCTACTTGTTTGCAACCCCCATCCTTCGGTTCTTGAACCAAGACGACGACATCTCCCTGCTTGCTGGGAGACTCTCATTGTACATGATCCCCCAGCTCTTCGCATATGGACTCAATTTCCCCATACAGAAGTTCCTACAGGCCCAGAGCAAGGTCATGACCATGGCTCTCGTCTCAGCAGTGGCCCTGGCGTCTCACATATTCCTCAGCTGGCTTCTGATGGTTTACTTCAAGTTAGGCCTTGTGGGTGCAGCTGCCTCCCTCAACATAGCTTGATGGATTGTTGTTCTTGGTCAGTTTGCTTACATTGCCATGGGGTACTGCCCTGGTGCTTGGACTGGCTTCAGCTGGGGGGCATTCAGGGACTTGGGAGCCTTTGCCAGGCTCTCCATAGGCTCTGCTATTATGATGTGGTAATTGGCCTTTATAACCTCTCATCTCGCTATTCCATTCCGTCTACTGGTTGATTAACTTCTCTAATTCCTTTCATCATACTTGTCTAGCCTCGAATACTGGTTCTACACGTTTCTCCTCCTGTTAGTAGGCCAGCTGAAGAATGCCCAAGTAGCAGTGGCTGCTGTATCAATCTGGCAACTTCTTTCAAGGGCCTCATCTGTAGGATAAAATAAAACTTTGATAGATAGGTACTTGGATAATGCTCAAGAGGAAATGCTTGGAGTGGGAGTAATAGCATTTAGAATCTCATTTCATAAACTTTTCCCACTCACTTAAACTCAATACATATTGACCTATTTATAGACATAGAAAGTGTCTATTGAGCTTCTCTCATAAATACATCATAATGTAACTTTTAGTCTTCCCATGTGACTCTTCGTTTTCATAACTGACTCTTCATTCTTCTAGATATCTCTTAGACTTCCACACTCATTAATGTCACATAGAAAATACAAAAGACACTTAGATTTCCACACTCATTTATTACAAATTAATTCCAACATCTCCCCTTAATTTGTAATTTTCATAATATCTTCAATTACTGATTTGAACTGCAACCAGGAGAAAAATCTCTTATGGCACATGCTCTTCTCTTTGATGTATGATGTGGATATCTTGTATCTACTTCAATCACTCTTTCTTCATCTTCTATGATAACTCTTTTTTTTATTGTCTGCTTCAACTTATGTAATTCTTTCATTACATCTTCATATTTGTTCTTCAACTCTTCATAGGCTTCATGCATATTTTGCGTTGATAGCTTGACAGCTTCAATTTCCTGAAAATGCACATCTTTCACAGTAATATTATAAGTATTTTTTAAATAGATAATTGCTTGTAATGCTGCAGTATTTTCTGCTTCCTTCTTTGACAAAGTAACAGGACCATCGATCATAAAACTTTCACTTATATCTTCAAAAATAACTGTTGCCACGAAACTTGAAGAATGATCTGGTCCAAACTTTTCACTTGTATATCTTGCAGGAGAAAAATTTAGTTTTTCAAGCATTTCTTTGAGCATTACCTTATATGGCGCAACCACAACTATTACCTTCTCATCCTCCATTTTGCACAACCTCTGAAGACCACTCTTGTCTTCTTTCCTTTTGCAAAGTCCCTCTTATCTTGGACTTGCACACTTCTCAATGGATTCCTTTTGATCCGGAGACTTATCACCTTGCTGGAGGATATAGATCACGGCTTCACGAGCAACTCTTGTACGAGCACCTTCTGCACTCAGAGCTTTCTCTAGCTCTGCAACTGCTCCTTGACTCTTTGGCTCTGTGGTTTGCTTCAGATCTACCAGGCTCTTTGGCTCTTTGGCTCTGTAGCTCTCTACTTCATGCCACTTTTTTTTTTTTTTTTTGGGATCGACCTAGCTCTGATACCAATTGTAGGATAAAATAAAACTTTGATAGATAGGTACTTAGATAATGCTCAAGAGGAAATGCTTGGAGTGGGAGTAATAGCATTTAGAATCTCATTTCATAAACTTTTCCCACTCACTTAAACTCAATACATATTGACCTATTTATAGACATAGAAAGTGCCTATTGAGCTTCTCTCATAAATACATCATAATGTAACCTTTTAGTCTTCCCATGTGACTCTTCGTTTTCATAACTGACTCTTCATTCTTCAACTTCCACACTCATTAATGTCACATAGAAAATACAAAAGATACTTAGATTTCCACACTCATTTATTACAAATTAATTCCAACACCATCTTGTTCCCTTTGCTGATCCCATTACTTAGCATCCATTAATTTACCTGTTGCAGCAACAACTTATCTGGGTGGGAGCTCATGGTGTTCTTAGGCTTCAATGCTGCAATTAGGTGAGCCTGCTTGGCTTATCAGCACTGATGCAATCTGTGATTGTCTGTTAACTTGATTACAGTGATCAGTTTGAGAGGTTAAGCATGATGCGTTCTCTGTCAGTGTGAGGATATCGAATGAGATCGGAGCAGGGAGGCCAAGGGCAGCCAGGTTTTCGATACTTGTGGTGGTCATGTCCTCAGTCTTGCTGGGTCTCTTCTTCTTAATGCTTGTCTTGGTACCGAAGGATGTCTATGGGGTTCCCTTCACTAATAGTCCTATAGTCATCCATGCTGTCTCCAGTCTTGCTGTGGTCTTCGCTTTCACACTCCTCAATAGTGTTCAGCCAGTTCTCACAGGTCAGACCATTTCACAGTCATAGTTTCACTAGCACTAACTCAAGCACCATTGCAAGCATATAATTTCAAGTTTCACAGGATTAGATTTTGGTGTTGATGTTAATGGTATATATCAATTGTCAAGTCTAACTTGTTTTCTACTGCAGGTGTAGCAGTTGGAGCAGGGTGGCAGTGGCTGGTGGCCTACATCAACTTGTATTGCCAAGCTAACAGCATGTCTGATCTCAACTTAAACTGTAGGTTAGATTCAACCTAAGGTTAGTCTGGGCTAAATTGATCCGTCTGCTGGTGGCCTACATCAACTTGTATTGCCAAGCTAACAGTATGTCTGATCTTGACAATCCAGTTATTTTTCTTTTCTTTGTGTGTTTGCAACTACCAAACAAAGGTAAATATTGTATATCTCAGACAATTGAATTTAGCAAGGAGGTGTAGCATCAAAGTTTACACTTCTTCTGAGTTATTGGTAAGAGTCCAATTTTTTTTTTAATTTTTACCAACCCGAATTTCAATCCGAAACTCAACCCGAACCTAATTTTTAAAAATAGGGTTAGGGTTAAGGTTTTACAAATAGGGTTAGGGTTAGGGTTAGGGTTAGGGTTAGGATTGAGATTTTACAAATAGGGTTAGGGTTATGGTTGAGGGAAACCCGAGTTTTATGGGCCCGAGTTGCACCCCTACTTGGAAGCTCTTAACATCCAGATTCGCCATGTCTATCGTGAAGCCAATGCTATTGCGGACTGGATTGCTACCAGGATGGCCTCTCAATCTGGTTATTGGAGATGAAGACCAAGAGACCATTGCCCTCTGATTTTGTCCCAGTTATTAGTTTCTGATGTAACGGGTCTAACCCGATCTAGGGTGATGTGAATCACCGTTTGTACAAAAAAAAATCTAATTAAGAGTCCAAAAGAGTACCTGATAACATTGATCTTTCTTTAATGAAAAATATACCTCCTCTCCCTTTCTCTCTCCGTTTCTCGCACCCAATCTATAAGCAGTTTGACTTTTAATATATTTAATTAATTCAAATAAAAGTCGTTTAAAGTATCTCGGTTAGAAAGATCAGACAGATAGAGATTAGTGTCTCTTTTTATTTCTCTCCAATATCTCTCGATTTTCTTTCTCTCAGTCTCCGAGAGCCAACCCACATAAATATTCTTAAATATTTCAATTACAATAATAATATCTCTCTTCCAACAGCCACAAAAAAAGAAAAAGAAAAAACAACTTTTTCTTGTGCCTTCCACATGAGTTATTTTTTATCTTTAATATCTAACATTATAGTTTTCTATATATTTAAATATATTTGATGAGTGAAAAATTGAGATATCTAAATTCATAGGAAATATGTGTTATCATTCCTGTGAAGATAAAAATCCAATAAATATGCTATATGTAAAATGATAGTTATGCATGTTAAGGTTTGTCATACATACCATGTCTGCAGATAAATTTGTAGGATATTGTTTCATTTCTTTAATTTAATTATTGTAAACATATGTGTTAGGACTGCATTAATTACTGAAGTTTATGGTGTTAAATATCCTTGCAATTATGTTGTAGTGCAATGCATGCTTATTCGGCCTTCCATTTAATTATGCAACTTAATTAAACGCACTTTGAGTATAATGTGTATTATTTATGTTATTTTTGGTTACACAATGCTTTTTAAAAAAAAATCAAAAATCACATATTTTATAATAAATTGACTTAAAAAATTGATATATACCAGGGTTAATACCACCAAATTAACCTGAAAGGATATCACATTGAAATGAGTCAAAATAATAGGCTTCCCAGCAAATCTTTCCTTTAATATCATGTTAAATAATCAATTAGACTTAGAAACTATATATATATAATACTATTCATATAAATATAAATAGTATGAATAGTAAACCTGCACTTTCCTTTCCATACAAAAGTAGAAATTTAGTATTTTCTTTACAAAGAAAGATGCAGGATCATACATGTATACTATTTATGAATTCATATATGAGATGTTTCTACTTTCTACGAATAATATACGATCATATGAATTCATAAAAACTTTCCATCAGCGGCAAGCCCTAATTTAAGGCGCGTTCATCGAACGTCGAAGCTTCCCATTTTTCTCAATCTCGCGCATCCAAAACTCCGCACCCGCACAGGCCGGAAGATTTTCTCTAATTCGCCCCAATTAATTAATTATTCCGCCTTCCGAGCCCGCCAGCGCTCCTCCTCCCCTCCCTACCTCTGTCTTACTTTCTCCCTCGCTCGAAACGCATGGATCGATCTCAGAAAAAGCATCGGAGGACTCGCCTCAGGTTCTGGTACATCATCCCCATCGGCGTCGCCTTAGGGCTCATTCTAAGCTATTCCAGTCCCTCCAGCGTATCGCTGCTCTCGAATGGCAACGGCGTCATATGTCGACAAACGGCGCCCTCGACCGTCCGCAGCCGTCCGCCGCACATCGAGCCACCACTGCCGAGAGACCCGTGTTCCGGCCGGTACGTCTACATGCACGACCTGCCGAGCCGGTTCAACAGCGACTTGCTCCGCGACTGCCTTACTCTGAGCCAGTGGGTCAACATGTGCGCCGCCACCTCCAACGCCGGCCTCGGCCCCCAGCTCGGCGACCCGGAGGGCGTCTTCTCTGACGAGGGATGGTACGCCACCGATCAGTTTGGGCTGGAAGTCATATTCCACAACCGGATGAAGCAGTACGAGTGCATGACGACCAACTCCTCCCGGGCCTCCGCCGTCTTCGTCCCATATTACGCTGGGTTCGACGTCTCCCGCTACCTCTGGGGCCACAACGCAACGCTTCGGGACTCCTTGTCGCTGGACCTCGTCCGGTGGCTCAAGTCGCGGCCGGAATGGGCCGCCATGGACGGACAAGACCACTTTGTTGTGGCCGGGAGGACGACATGGGACTTCAGAAATACGAACGGCAGCGAAGATAGCTGGGGTAACAAGTTCTTGGACCTTCCGGAGACCAAGAACATGACCGTGATGGCGATCGAATCCAGTCCCTGGCACCGTAATGATTTTGGGGTACCATATCCCACCTATTTCCACCCTTCCGACGATAGCGAGGTCTTTGCGTGGCAAGAGAGGATGAGGAAGATGGAGAGGCCGTGGCTGTTCACCTTCGCTGGTGCGTCGCGCCCGAACAAGGCCGACTCCATCCGCACCCAACTCTTCCGTCAGTGTCGCGAGTCTCAGCGGTGCAAGCCGCTGGACTGTGACGTGCATCCGAAAATGTGCTACACGCCGAGCAGCGTCATGAGCGCGTTCCAGAGCTCTGCGTTCTGCTTGCAGCCCCAAGGCGATTCGCTCACGAGGCGGTCGACGTTCGACTCGATGGTCGCCGGATGCGTGCCGGTTTTTTTCCACCCGGCGTCAGCGTACCTGCAGTACATGTGGCATCTCCCAAAGAACTATAACAAGTATTCCGTGTTCATATCAGAGGTTGACGTGAGGGAGGGGAAGGTGAACATAGAGGAGGTGCTGAGTGGGTTCAGTGAAGAGCGGGTGAGAGATATGAGGGATGAGGTTATTAATATGATCCCAAGATTGGTGTACGCGGATCCTAGGTCGAGGTTGGAGAACTTGGAAGATGCCGTTGATGTGGCCGTGGAGAGAGTGATTGAGAGGGTGGAGAAGTTGAGGACGAACAACTTGGAGGGGATTTCGCCGGCCTTTGAAGAGGCCAATAGTTGGAGATATGCTTTGAGGGAGATCGAAGGTGAGCATGATTGGGATCAATTCTTTACTTAATCTATTATGATAAACAAGCACTACCCCCAACAGGTCGATACCCCAAAAAAGATGTTCCCCCACAATGACATTGAGAAATATGGCTTGCATTGTTGTAATTTTTTAGTGCTTTAAAAAATAAATAGATGTTGTCTGTGTATGGCATGGTATCCTGCTAGTCTCTCTTTAATTAAAAGCTTTAATTGTATCCTTAAAGAAAAGTTTATATGCTGTTTCAATTAATTCGCATTAAAATCATAGTTCAAAAACATAAAAATTAAATTATAAACACATAATAATTTTTTATTAAATATAAAATTATTAAATTTCGTAACAAATTAATCAGAATATATTTACTGATCTAAGTAACGGATCAATTATGAAACTATTAAAAACACATTTTTTTTCCAAATATTATTATTATTATTATTATTATTATTATTATTATTTTATAAATAATTTTCTATAAATATTGTAAATAAAATAGTGAAGTTATAGAGATTATCCAAATTTAAGGCTGCAATGGATTGCACGTACTTTTGGAAGCAATTGTCATCAATGTATTCCTAAAATATAATGACCAGTGTCCTCTCCATCCATCATCGAGTAATTTGAAGCCTTGTTAGAAGAAGCCTGTGAAGGTTCGTGGACGATGATGCCGTGAAGGAAGCAGTCTTGATCCATTTTTTCTCAGGTAACCATGGAGAGTTTTTTATCTCTGCTACCTCTCCTGAATCCCACGAATCGATTAGGTTGGATTGTTATTGGGTTAGCATCGGAATTAAGGCTCTAATTTTGGCTTGAATGTCTCTGTTTCGGATGGAAACAGGGCAGCGGCTTCGGAGCTTTTACCTTCACTCCGGAGACATCCTCCGCTGGTAAGCTCCATCCTTCCCTCCTCCCTCTTCATGCCTTCAGAACCCGAGTCTTTAGGACCAGCAATCGGATATAGGAGATTATTGGAGGCTTGCTCTGTTTCTATTAAAATGAGCAGAATACCTTGGTGTAGAGCGTGCACCTGGACCTCGTCGACCCCCACCGGAGACCGGACCCAGCCGTGGCCGGAGGTGAGGCGGCGATCCTTGCTGCTGGCCCCTGATCCCATATTTCCACTACCTAATAGCAGAAAATCTTGGATTTGGAAGGAACTCCTTGGCATCTATTCCGAGCGGGTGAAGATATCCAAAGACCGGCGCCTCGCGGAGCCCGGCCACTTTGGATCGAGGCCGTGGGTCCCCTCCGGCGGTCCTCCGCGGTGCTGTGACCGGCCGGGGGGCCCGCGATTCCAAGCCGCGGGTTCCGTTGCGGTGGGGTCAGAAGCTGGCTTTTTGCTCTGAATCCGACAACTCGTTGCCGTTGCTGTTCCTCCTTGCCCGTCGCCGGAAGGGGTGAGACGCTGCCTAGGGTCGCCGGTCGGTGGGTGGTCAGCGGCCACGGCCGATCGACACTTGTGCCGCCAAGGGAGCGGAACAAAGTCATCAATTTCGTTTTGCACGAACCGTTTCGTTTAGGTGGCTTATCGGAAAAGATAGACTTTACATTTAGCTTCAAAAAAATTTTTGATCATTTTAATGTATTTTAACATATTTAACTGTTTCGATAAAATATATTTTGAGATTAATTTATGAATTCTTAAATTTTTTTAAAATTATTTTATATATATATATATATATAATATAAAAAATAAAATTTTATATCTAATTAATTTTTTTAATTATTTTTATTTTATTAATTTTTAATTTTTTTTAAAGTTACTAATAAATAATCTCCTTCTATAATTAGTTGTATGGTGGAAGCAATTTGGAAATGACACTTCAAAAGTTTGCTATTAGAATCCTTAATTAATATTGTAGTGCAACCGGATGTGAAAGAAACTGGAGTATATTTGAATTTATTTATTTCAAAAAACGTAATAGGCTTGAACATAAAAGTCTAAATAATTTAATCTTTGTGAGATACAATCTCAAGCTCTGTAAAAGGTAAAAAAGATCTTGCTATTATGTGCATTATATGTTTCTCAAATTAATTTTATGAGCTATAATTTTTTTCCTTTTTTTGTCTTGTTTATAAGAATTTAAAGAAGAAAAGGATTTTTTGGATTCTATAAGTCTTGATAACATAGATTCATTAAATGAATGGATCTCTAAAGAGCCTAAACTTCTTGATGAAGAATATTTAAGTTGAAAGACAATTAAAGCTCCATTAGCTGCTTTAACTTCAGATGATGAAGAAGATGCTGCATCTGATGATGAGGATGACACTAATTTGAATATAGAAATTAGTGCTCATATGCAAGCAGAAGATGAAGATCATTATCTTTATGGTGTTGATGAAGATAATGAATTGTGAACATAAGTTTTCATTTTTTACCTTATTCGTATATATTATTGATGATAAAACTTATGAATTATGAACATAATTTTGATTTTTATTTTTATTTTTATTTTTATTTATAAAAAATATGATATATATATATATATATATATATATATATATATATATATATATATATATAAATAAAGCGCCAAACGGTGCTAAAATGAAACATAATCTGAAACGAAATTAATAACTTTGGAGCCAATCCCCTCTCTAGCGAAGAAGATGGCGGTCTTCTTGGGTGAGCCAGCTTCATGGGTCTTAACCCATTCTAAGACTTGCAATCCATTTCAAGGGTTCGGACATGCTTTCTTGGCCTGAGTTTTCGGTTGTTAGTATTGTTTAAACCTAATTTAGAACCAAACCAATTGAACCAACTTGCGTTCAGGACTAGAGCTGGAATCAATCGAGTCTGAAGATGAAGTCCTTCCAGCATTTCTTGAGCTAATGCAAGTTAAGGTAACTTAGATCCTAAGTAATGAATTATGCTGGCCTAGTTTAATTAGGCTAATGCTCATTTCAATTTGATTTGAAGCAGACTTAGATTTAGTTAGCGGGTGAGCTAGCCTAGTTGGCTTTACCCATTTTTAATCCAACCAAGTCCAAAATTTGAGGCCAGAAATAGGCTAAGTGGATTATTTAGAAATTGTTTTGGCTATTATGATTTTGAGAAATTAAAATTTAAAATATTTAATGCAAGTGTTCAGTAGCCTAGTTAATTGGATTTAATCCGTAGATGGGTGAAAAAGATAAGTAGGTTAATTATAAATTAGCAATTTTATAAATATTGAATTATATAAATTCTGAATAATATAATGTTTGGTTGAATCTTGATAACTAGGATTCTGCTATTCATCTTTTTATAATAAAATTTTATTGCTTTATTATGTGCAATAGAATATTAAATATTAATTCTAATATACAGAAAATAAATAAATAAAATTTATATTATAAAACCAAAAATAATAATAACTAATAATAACAATAATAATAATAATAATGCATCATTATCTAAAGAATTACAGGGATAATCAGATAATGGATTAACATGATATAAATAAAAATAGAATGATAAAATATATCATTTTTGATCTAATATGATATAATTTTATGACATAATGACTGATATCAGAATTCACCTTTATAGTGGAATATATGTGAAGGATATACTCCCATTCACATAGTTAAACGTGGTCCTCGGTCCTACCACAGTAATATAGATATATAATCGTAGTTCATGATTGCAACATATTCATAATAAGATGATATGTAAATTTAAAATAATAATTAAAAATAATGACATGATAACTATGATGACATGTAAATCCTAAATCTTTACTATGATAACATGAAAATTTGAATTGGAGATGTTATATTAAATGAAATAATATAGGAAATAAGTTCAAAAATACTTCAAGGTTATTAGTATTCTATAGGAAAGTAAGGTAACAGTTATGGCATGATGTATTAAAAGTTTTAAAAATATTAATCTCTTGAATGATATTTATAATTAATCTGTTTTACTAAATGTGAACTCATTAAATCATCTTTTATTATTTTCAGGGCCTAAGAATGATAAGTGACCTGGGTAGAAAGCAGCACCTAGCCATCATATTTGTTATCTAGTCTTGCTTGTAGCCTGAATAATTGTTTTATTTAAGTTGTAATAAGAATTTTATTTTATTCTTTATAAATATTAGCTTATAACTTCTCTTGATGAATAATTGCTTTTGTCACTGCAGATTGCCACATCCAAGATCTACCTTAGGGCCTGCGACATGAGAAAACCTAATCCTTCTTTCTTAAATCTATAAAAAATATATCAGAGTTTACTTAATTGTACTTTCTTAATATACTTTTATATATTCACTCTGCTAGTTTATCTCTTTTGATTCTTCTTTTGAATTATGGGAATGTTAATGAATATTTGAGCATCCTTTCATTGGATCCTTCAATGTATGATTAAAGATACACCGGTCAAGGCCTCCCTTCTTATTGTAAGGGATTGGATTCCAAGTCTTTCTGTAATTTATGTTCAATAATTCTTACTTAAATTTTATACTCTAATATATTGGGCTTGACTTATTCTAAACTAGTGTGATAATGAAAAAGTTAAACGTTAAAACTTTTTGCATTTAATAGACTGAGCAAGATGCGAGATTAGACTATCTAAGAAAATAATAATATCTAAGTGACTATATTTTGTTTAATATCCAATATAAGGTTATTCTTAAAACATTAAAGTTTTAAATTACTTAATTAATAGACTAATAACAATAACTAAAAAGCATACCGTTAAAAATAGAACAATAAAGTAAAACATCAAGTACAAACGTGACTCAGCAATAAATTCATCGTGGCATGGAGAGGCACAACGACACCATCCATGAGAAGCCAACATTAGATGCTGGATGGAGAAGCCGTGATAATTAGCAGTAGGGTTGTATTTCAAGTTGAATGACAGGCTAGGAAAGTCATCCTCACCTTGACGCCTTGTCGCTGATTTTTCTCTTCAGTTATTCAGTCTTCATAATTTAATTATAATTTAAGTATTGATATGGCTAATCTTGCACCGTTTGAATGAACGGCAAAGATAACGGTAGCTGACAGAAGCTACATCAATCCTCAAGACCTTCCTTTCGGTCTCAGAGCACATGAACAGTATATCAACCCCCGGGACCTTCCTCTCGGTCTCGGGGCACATGAACAGTATATCAACCCCCGAGATCTCTCTCTCGGTCTCGAGGCATATGAACGGCATCTCAATCCCCGGTGCATGGTTAGGTTGTTCTGAGCCACCTAGCATGCCAATATAATCCATCGTACATCCGTAGCAGAATACGGTCATACCTCATAACGGTGTATGATCCGTTGTATCTCTGTCACTGTGCATGGCCATACCCCGTTACGGTATGCGGATCACCACCTGCCTGTTGCTGTGCACGATCATGTCCAGTGGTGGCGCGCACCAGACGCGACCCCAGATGCGAGACATCTGTGAGGTCGTACTGACAGGTAACTCATGATGCATCCAGTGTGTACGATGACAGTATGTTGGCCCAGATGGCAACCCAGAGGGGGGGGTGAATTGGGTTCTTAAAAATTTAAGACTTTTTAGAAGATTTAAACTGATTTGCTCAAGATGTACAAGTGAGTGAAATTAACTAATAAGCAATGCACAAACAATTAATAAAGAGAGATAGAGAGAGAGCAAATATAGCACGGCAAACACAAGATAATTTTATAGTGGTTCGGTGCAACCAACACCTACGTCCACTCCCAAGATTCACTTGGGTCCACACTATAATCTCTCTAGATTATAGCCGAGTTGTTTTCCAAGCTCACAACTCAAACTTGTTGTTTTCCCGGGTGAACAACGAACCCAGCTGGTTTTAACTCGGGCTTACCAGCACAAAACCCTACACGTTGTTTTTCACGGGCTCACAACTAACCCAACACAAGCACTCCGGCTTGCAACGAGGTATATCAACCTCCACTTATTCAATCCACTGATTGAATCAGCAAACAATTAGAATAAAAGTGTTTGGATAATGAAATGCTCCCCTTGAGCAAATACAAATGAAGTACAAAATAAAGAGTTAGAAAAGCCTGATTGTATTGCAGATGGTAGTGGCTTTGGCTTTCTTTCTTCTTCTCTTTAACTCCTCTTGAAATGTTGAATCACGCCTCAGCAAGATTCTTGACCGTTGAAGACTTTGGAGTTGAGATGAAGCTTTTTCTTTTTTTGAAAATCCTTCGATTTGATCTTTGAAACGCTCTTGGATTTTCTTTTGACTTTTGTGGATTGAAGATCTGGAGCAGACGAAACTTTCTCTTGGATTTCACTCCTTTTGAGTCACTCTCCTTTGAGCTAGAAGATTTTTTCAATATGCTCTGTTTTTCCCTCTTTTCAAAAGATATTCTTTTCTCTCTTTTTGATTTTCAAAAACTTGTGTGATATGAAAAGAGCTCCTCTATATATAGATTCTGCAAAAATATATCTGTTAGAGACAAGGAAAAATAGCCGTTATTCAAAAATCTTACCGTTGGAGTGACGTGTCATCGTGAAAAATCGCGCCCAGATTTGCTGGAGTCGACTCATGCTTTTCCCGAGTTGGCTCGAGCTCGTCTTACCAAAAATAGAAATGTTTAAAAAGGTTAGGGGTCGACTCGCTAAAAGTGAAGTGTCGACTCCTGAAAGTCGGGAGTCGACTCGTGAAAGGCTTGGGGTTGACTCGAGAGGTGCTCAGAAAAACACTCTTCTGGTGTCTGAGCAGAGTCGACTCGCACAGTCCAGGAGTCGGCTCAACAGAATCAGGGGTCGACTCGATAATTTCATGGGTCGACTCGACACAGATGCACATTTCTGTACACTGAGCGGAGTCGACTCTGAAACTCAGGAGTCGGCTCCGGAACGTATCAAAAATCAGAAACTTTTCTGATTGACATTAAAATCGTTCCAGATTCATTTTAATTCATTGTTTTGACTTGAATACAATAAAATTGACATTTAGAGTTGATTCAAGTACTATTCCAAAAGCTCATTGAATAAAACATGAATTATAACATTTCTTTTCGAAAGTTTGAATATTGAGCTTAAAGTTACTTTCAAAATTGATTAAAGTTAAACTTGAGCATTCTCATTGATTGTTCAAAATAAATTTGTTGCTCATTTACATAAACTCATTACATCCTTTAATAAACTCAATGGCTTTTAGTAATCATCAAAATCAAAAGGATTGGATCATATAATTTTTCTATAATCTTCCAACACAGTACGACCTGTCATCGTCGGCCCCGTATTTTGTCCGTTATTGAACTGAGCTCTCAAAAATCAATGATCTTGGGAATAGAAGGGGGACATTCGAACAAGTATAAAAGCACGCGCCCTGCTGTAAGGATCCTTGAACTCTGGTTTTCTAGTTTTCTTCCTACTAGCTAAAACCCTAACTGTTTCAGCTCCCTTCTGCTGAACAGTTCCATCTGATCCCAAGTGACTAACTTGAGCGTCGGAGGGTCCCCACCGGAGCATCTGGTCTCCAGAGACTTTTGTTGCAGGGGTTCAGAGAGAAGGACGTCCGTCTTCCCCGACGCTTGAAGAAGGTGACTTGGCGTCATCAGATTGGTGCGCCAGGAAGGGGGAGGAAGAGAAAGACATCGAACCAGCAATCTGCAATCTCTCTCCTCGAGCTCTTGAAGCCATGGTGACGACCCGTACGAAGGGAGTCTCTGCTAGTTGCACTGGGGGGCAGCGCCGAGGAGCCGATCCACCCGCGGATGCCCCCTTGGCTCTCCCAGCCAGCGTTCCGGCATCGCTGCATCCCCAGGAGGCTGGACCTTCCGCTCCTCCGATCAATGTCCTTGCGCCTCCTCCGCAGCTGTTCCAGGAAGATCGATTTGCCGCCCTAGCCACGCAAGTCCAATCCCTGGCAACGGCAGTTCAAGGCCTGCAGCACCAACAGGCGGCCCCGCAGCAGCCGGAGCCAAATCCATCAGTCCCAGGGGTGGTGCAACCTAGCCAGCATTCCTCCCGAAGGAGATCACCGATGCCGGGGGATCACCACCATCAAGCTTCGCCCAAGCCTCACCACTGGGAAGCCTTAAGAGACACCGATCGCCTTCTCGCCACGCCAGTGTCTCTCCTAGGCGGCGGCATGGGAAGGAGGCAAAGCGCCCCGGCCGACATCGCCGTCCCCATTCTCCGTCCTCTGAATCTTCGGGGGAGGGGTCTTTTGATGATCAGATGGCCCGTCGAGCCGAGCGTCGACTCAACGAGCATAACCAGATGTTGGAGGAACTTAGCAGCCAGATCACCCACCTGCCAGAGACGGACTACGACAGCCGGCCTCCGTTGTCTCGCCGCATCATGGAAGAGCCCATCTCCACCCGATTTGCCTTCCCCAGCTAGATCCTTATGACGGGACCACAGACCCCTTGGACTACTTGGAAAGTTATAAAGTTCTCATGCAAGTCCAGGGGGCCACCGATTCGCTCATGTGCATCGCCTTCCCAGCCACCCTGAAGAAGGCCACCCGAGCTTGGTACTCCCGTCTGCCATCACGGAGTATTGATTCCTTCCGCCAGTTGGAAAGAGCTTTCTTGGCCCATTTTGATGCCTGCCAGAAGATTCCAAGGGTAACAAATAGCCTCTTCGCCGTCCAGCAGAAGAGCAGTGAGTCCTTACGGGATTACGTTGCTCGGTTCAAGGAAGCGGCCCTAGAGGTCTACAATCTTGAAGACTCAGTGGCCACTTTGGCCTTGAAGCGAGGGCTTCGCCATCTCGCTTCGCGTACTCCCTCGACAAGAAGCCGTCCGGCTCCTACGCCGAGCTCTTGACCCGAGCCTAGAAATACATTCGAGCTGACGAGGCCGACTTCCCTCGGTGCGAGGCTAGCGGGAGCGTCTCCAAGAAACTGGCCCGACCGGAACCTGTCGAAGCTCGCCCCAAAAGACCTGAGCCTCCTCGCCGGCCAGACAACCGTCCCTGAGCCCCTACGCCAAGAGATGGACCCTACACCCCACTGTTCACCCCAATATCATAGATCTTGCTCAAGATTGAAGGGGAGCCTTATCTTCAGTGCCCTCCTCCAATAAACCCGAAGATCCCTCGCAACAAGAACCTCTATTGTCGCTATCACCGGGATCACGGCCATGATACTGACGACTGTCGCCAGCTGAAGAAGTCCATAGAAGACCTTATCCAACGAGGCCACCTGGGAAAGTTCGTCCAGAGGAACAACCAGGGAGTTCCTGGCCCGTCAGCGCCCCCACCGCCGATGATCGACAACGCCCCAACAGAGAAGACGGTGGCAATGATTTCCTGGGGGGCAGGAGGCCCACCGAAGAGGCCGAGAGGGGAGGGGGAGTTGGATTCTGTAATTCTTTTCTTTAAAAAGGACTTAGAAGAGGTGGTAAACCAAAATGATGACAGCGTTGTCGTATCCATAACGATCGCTAAACATCCTGTAAAGAGAATTCTAGTTGATAGTGGGAGCTCTGTGGATATTTTAAACTATGATGCTTTTGTTCGCATGAACCTGTCGCCCGATCTGCTCCAGCCCGTCGTCACACCCCTGATGGGGTTTACTGGGGATTTGTGAAAGTCGAGGGGGAGGTCACTCTCCCTGTTACGGCTGGCACAACCCCATGTCAAAGTACGGTTTTCATGAATTTCTTGGTGGTTCGTGTGCCCCTTGCTTACAACGCGATCCTCGGGAGGCCCGTGCTCAATCTTTTGGATGCTGTCATATCCACTAAGAGGCTCCTCATGAGATTTCCTACAGCGAAGGAGTCGGGGAGATGCGGGGAGAGCAGAATCCATCCTCACTTTGCTACCACATGGCCCTTAGTCCGCAGGGGGTGGCACCCGCGCCAGTACCTGAGAAGCTGGATCCTCAAGACCTGGAGAGAAGAGGAGAGCTGGCCGAGCGCCTGCTTACTTTCCCCCTCGGGGAGGACCCAACAAGAACAATCCGGATTGGAGCCCTACTCCCGGAGGAGGCTCGTGACCGACTCCTCACCTTTCTGCGAGCTAATGCAGATGTCTTCGCCTGATCGGCGTCTGATATGCCAGGAATTTCAGAAGAGGTGATTACCCACCAACTTAACATTAGGGCGGAGTGTCGACCTATCCGGCAGAAGAAAAGGAGTTTCACCCTCGATCGACAAAAGGCCGTGGATGAGGAGGTGCGGAAGCTACTGGCGGCCGGTCATATCCGCGAGGTGCACTACCCGGATTGGCTGGCGAATGTCGTGATGGTTTGCAACCAGTGGGAGCTGGACGATGTGCATGGACTTCACCGACCTCAACAAGGCATGCCCCAAAGATAGCTTCCCGTTACCCCGGATCGACCAGCTAGTGGATGCCACATCTGGGCATGAGACCCTTAGTTTCATGGATGCATTCTCGGGGTACAATCAGATCAGGATGAACCCAACAGATGAAGAAGCCACCTCTTTTGTTACAGAAAAGAGATTTACCGCTACAAGGTGATGTCTTTTGGGCTGAAGAATGCCGGAGCCACCTATCAAAGGTTGATGAATAAGGTCTTTGAGGACTAGATCGAGCGTAACATGAAGGTGTACGTGGATGATATGCTGACCAAGAGCACCAGTGCTGTTGACCATGTCGCCGACCTCGAGGAGACCTTCAACAACCTACGCCGGTATCGGATGAGGCTTAACCCCCACAAGTGTGCCTTCGGAGTGGCGGCAGGCAAGTTTATGGGCTTTATGTTAACCCAGCGAGGGATTGAAGCCAACCCTGACAAGATTAGGGCTATCTTAGATATGAGGCCCCCAGCTAACAAGAACGAGGTGCAACGCTTAACTGAGAGGGTGGCGGCTTTGAGTCGCTTCATGTCAAGATCGGCAGAAAGGTGCCTGCCCTTCTTTAAGGCACTATGCAAGGTCAATGGTTTCGAGTGGACAAAGGAGTGTCAGGGTGCCTTCGAAGAGTTGAAGCAATTTTATCCACTCCCCCGCTATTGTCCAAGCCAAAGAGTGGGGAGGAGCTCTTCCTGTATCTCGTAGCCTCCCCAGAAGCTGTAGTTCTGTGCTCATGCGCATGGATGTTGATGGAGTCTAGAGGCCGGTCTACTACACCAGCAAGGTACTTCATGATGCTGAGACCAGATACTCTAGAACCGAGAAGATCATTTTTGCCCTGGTGGTCTCTGCCCAATGCTTTCGACCCTACTTTCAGGCTCATCCCATCGTGGTGCTCATGGACCAACCTCTTCAGACCATCTTGTCTCACCCTGACACCTCCGGTCGGCTAGCCAAATGGGCCATCAAACTGAGTGAATTTAACCTATCCATCCGACCAAGGTTGACCATGAAGTCTCAGGTGATAGCTGATTTCTTGGTTGAGTATTCCTGGACCGAGAAGGGTTTGGAGGAGATACGCCCGGAAGAGTGTGTGGACCCTCTCTCGACTGAGGAGGCAGAAAAAGAGGACTATATTTTGCATGTAGATGGAGCAGCAAATTCTCAGGAAAGCAGAGCCGGACTCATTCTTGCGAGCCCTGAAGGGAAAGTGGTGGAGTATGCTCTTACATTCCAGTTCCCAGCAACTAACAACCAGGCGGAGTATGAAGCCCTGTTAGCGGGAATGAGGTTGGCTGAGGAGTTAGGCGCAGGGCGTTTAAGGGCCTTCACGGACTCTCAGCTTATTTATGGGCAGATCACTGAGGAGTACGAAGCTAGGGACCCAACCATGTCCCGTTACCTGAGCAATGTGCAATTCCAAGCCTCTCGGTTCTCTTACTTCCGTGTCAGCTACATTCCCCGAGCGGAGAATGCTAGGGCTGACGCACTATCCTGTCTAGCCACTTTGGCCGACGGGACGCTGGGAAGAACATATGTGGAGCACCTCCAGGCCCCAAGCATTGAAGTTACGGATGAAGCGCTGCCGGTTGAGCAAGAGCCCTCCTGGATGGATGCCTACGTCCGATACTTGACCAACAACACTCTCCCAGAGAACCTCACTGTGGCCAAGCTACTCAGGCGGAGGGCCCCGAGGTTCTTGATGATGGATGGGAAGCTTTATCGAAGATCATTCTCATACCCGATCCTCAGGTGTGTGGGACCAGCAGAATCAGACTACATCCTGCGAGAGATCCATGAAGGCATTTGCGGAAGTCACCTGGGGGGCAGAGCCCTAGCTTACAAGGCCATACGACAGGGGTACTTTTGGTTGACCATGAAGGAGGATGCAGCCGAGCTTGTTAAGAGATGTGATAGCTGTCAGCGCCATGCTAATATCCAGCGACAGCCGACGTCTCAGTCAACCCCCTTGGTGGCACCCTGGCCCTTCGCCCAGTGGGGTATGGATATCCTGGGACCATTTCTCCCGGCCTTCGGACAGTGAAAGTTCCTCCTGGTGGCCGTTGATCACTTCACCAAGTGGATTGAAGACGAGGCCCTTGCTAAGATCATGGAAAGCAAGGTGAGATCCTTCTTTTGGAAGTCCATTATATGCCGGTTCAGACTGCCGCACACCCTGGTCACCGACAATGGCCGGCAGTTTGACAACACGCCCTTCTGGGAATTCTGCTCCGAACTAGGCATCCACCAGAAATTCACTTCCGTCGGGCACCCTCAGACCAACGGGGCGGCCGAGGTAACTAATCGAATCATTCTCCAAGGACTGAGAACCCGGCTGGATGACTGTAAGGGACGGTGGGTGGAGGAGCTCTCCAATGTGCTGTGGGCCTACCACACAATGCCACAAGCCCCCACCGGTGAGACCCCATTCAGCCTAGTCTTTGGGTCCGAAGCTATCATCCCTGTAGAGGTTGGCTCACCAAGCCCTCAGGTAGAGTCGTACAACGAGGAAGACAACCCAGACCGGCTGCGAGCCAACCTCTACCTAGTGGAGGAAATGCGAGACTGAGCGCAACTTCGGATGGCGGTCTACCGGCAATGGGCCGCCAAATATTACAACGCCCGTGTGCATCCTAGGACTTTCCTGCCGGGAGACCTGATCCTTCGACGAGCTGAAGTCTCGAGGCCGACGGAAGGAGGTAAGCTGGCTCTGAACTAGGAAGGGCCATACCGGATCACCGAAGCACTCCGCCATGAAGCATACAAGATTGAAGAGCTGGATGGGAAACCACTTCCCCGGATGTGGAACGCTGACAACCTCCGTCGGTACTATCAGTAGCACATCCCTTTCTTACATTAAATATCTTGCTTGTATTCTTCTGGGTCTTCACCCGTCATTTCGTATTAATGAATGTGGGTTCTAGTACCTCAGTGTAGCAATTTAAGCCCGACCCCGGTCGGCACAAAAGTCTTGGGCCAGCCAGGCACAAAGCCCAGTGTACCACTGGCAGAGCGGCATGCTGCCGGCTCTCAGCAACTTAAGCCCGACCCCGATCGGCACAAAAGCCCTGGGCCAGCCAGGCACAAAGCCCAGTGTACCACTGGCAGAGCGGCGTGCTACCGGCTCTCAGCAGCTTAAGCCCAACCCCGGTCGGCACAAAAGCCCTGGGCCAGCCAGGCACAAAGCCCAGTGTACCACAGGAAGAGCGGCATTCTGCCGGCTCTCAGCGGCTTAATCCCAACCCCGGTCGGCACAAAAACCCTGGGCCAACCAGGTACAAAGCCCAGTGTACCACTAGCAGAGCGGTGTGCTGCCGGCTTTCAGCAACTTAAGCTCGACCCCGGTCGGCACAAAAGCCCTGGGCCAGCTAGGCACAAAGCCCAGTGTACCACTGGCAGAGCGGCGTGTTGCCGGCTCTCAGCAACTTAAGCCCGACTCCGGTCGGCACCAAAGCCCTGGGCCAGCCAGGCACAAAGCCCAATGTACCACTGGCAGAGCAGCGTGCTGTCGGCCCTCAGCAACTTAAGCCCAACCCCGGTCGGCACCAAAGCCCTGGGCCAGCCAGGCACAAAGCCCAGTGTACCACTGGTAGAGCAGCATGTTGTCGGCTCTCAGCAGCTTATGTCCGACCCCAGTCGGCATTAAAGCCCTGGGCTAGCCAGGCACAAAACCATGCGTACCGTTGGCGAAGCAACGTGCAAGCAGCTCGGGAGGCTCAATTTTATTTTGACCTTCCGAGTCCTACGCTCTGTCGAGAACTAGGAGTTCGTACCTCCCGACCCCAAGATTCGGTCCTACGAAGCCAAGTCGAGGCTATCCAAGGGTAAGTTACAGATTGCTCGACACCGACGAAGCCCCTAAGGGTCCCACGTCGGCTGCCAGAGAGTTTGAAGTGACAGTTGCAATCAAGCGGAGACAAATCTCATTGAAAGGAGTGTATTTCATTAATTTGAAAGTGCTTACAAAATGCCGACCAAGTCGGGCTCACAAAAACAAAATACAGTATAGGGCTCATGAGTCAGTAGGTGCGTCGTCATCATCAGAAGAGCCCATCTCGGAGAGGCGGTCCGGCTCCACTTCAAGGGCCTGGGGAAAATTTAAGTCTCTAGCCACCTTTTCCTTCCTACGCTGGAACCCTTGAAGATATGCCCCTATCGAAGCTTCGGTCAGCTCATCCATGAAATGCTCGGACGTCCGAAATTCTTCAATAACTCTGGCGGTCCTGACTTCGACAGCTGCCTCCACCTCAGCCGCTAGAGCTCCCCTCTCAGTAGCCAGGGCTGCCACTGTTATCCTCTCGGCCTCCAGGGCTAGATTCCTTTCCTCCTCCGCTCCCTTCGCCCTTTCTTCAGTCTCCCTCATTTTCTCCTCTGCTGTCCTTGCCTTTTCTTCGGCCTCACTCACCTGACTCTCGGCCGCTTGGATGGTTGCGACCAATTCGAAGATGTGCAGGTCCCTAGCCGCGACGGCATTCTCGGCCTCCATGAGCTGGTTGAGGGCCGCCCGTAGGTGGTTGGACTCAATCTTTGCCTAGTTCTTGGCCGCTTTTATTTCATCAGCCCGGGCGGTCTTGGCTGATTCTAAGGCCTTCTCTGCCATTTCTACTCGAATGCGAGCATCCTCGGCCTCTTTTTGGGCCTCCCGCACGATGGTCTTTTCACTGTGGATAACTTCCCTGGCGATAGCCAGGGAGTTGGCAACCTGCATGCAAGCCCCATGTCAAAAAGAAAAAGGAAGAGCAAAAAGAAATTTGAAAGCAGAGAGCGGATAGTCTAACTACCTTGACTAAGGCCGCGTAGGATTCACGGAAGAAGGTAGTCGCCTTCAAGTGGCTGAGCTCCTCCTAAACCTCTGGTACGAAGATTGACGAGATGAGCCGCTCCACCCGGCACCCATCGTCTAGGACAGAGTTCCGAGACAGCCCCCACCTAGCCCTACTCCCTCCGGCAGCTCCGGCGGTCTTGGATTCGGCGCATGGAGAGCTGCTCACTGGCGTCCTCTCCGGGGGTGGGCCTGCTGTCTATGATGGTCCCTCGCCCCAGTCCCTTGCAGCTTCGGTGGGGGCTGATTCGTAGGGGGCAGGAGACCCCCCACCGCCGTTGGCTCCTCTACGGCCGCTCTTCCATGGCCGGCTCCGCCTCCATGGCCGACTCCCCCGTGATCGCCGGCTCCCCCGTGGCCGGTGTCTCTATGGCCGCTCCACCACTCGGGGTCCTTTCAGGTGGGGTGTCGGCCATCAAGTCTATCTTCGGGGTGACTGGAGGCTCCTGCGGTGTGGATGTCTTGAGTGCCCGCACTGTCGGGCATTCTGAATCTGGTGCTCGCCGCCCCTCGCTCGGTCCCTCTCGGGCCTTCCTTTTGGCGGCGGCCTTCATGAGTCGGCGTGCTGGAATTTTCATAGCTGCACAATATCGACCGGGGTCAGCAAAAAAAAAAAAACGATGAGCGAGAGCAAGGGCAAGACTTTGGTTAAGTACAGGGAGACTTACCAAACTGGAAGATAAGAGCCGCCGACCGGAGGTTTTCCTCCGTCAGGAGCAGGCTGTACCGAGGAATTTCGGTGGACAATAGCTGCCCTAGCGCCTCTCTATCTCCAGGGTGGACAGTGGAATTTGCATTACCTCGGGGGTCAGGGTCTCCCCACCAAGACTTTACTTGGCCAATGTTGGCGAAGAAAAATCAGGATTTCCAGCCTTTAACGGAAGAAGGGAGAAGGAGTTTAAGGACGCGGTGGGGCCTGGGCTGGAATAGCCACCAACCTTTCTGAGATCGGAGGATATAAAAGGAACGAAAGAGAGAGACTCGCGGGGCGATGTGGAGGTGATGGCAAAGGATAACGAAGGCACAAATGACACGTAAGGAATTTGGGACCAACTGGGAAGGAGTTAAGGAATAATAGTCAAGGAGGTTAACAAAGAAAGGATGAAAGGGTAAGCGGAGGCCCACTCTTAGGGAAATCTCATAGATGGCCACCCGACCCGGTCGGGATGAGATCACCCTATCGTCAGGGGTCGGGAGATAGAGCTCAATATCCCGAGGAATTTGGTAACGGGCCCAGATATTTGCCAATTCGTTGTCCGTTACTGTGGTGGCGGCCCCTTCCGGGGATTCCGCCCCCACACTAGAGGAGGTGCCGGCCCTCGCTTGGTGACCTCTCAGCGGATTTCGGCCAGCCGCCGCCGGGCACCTCCCTGTGGGAGCCTCCCCGGCGACCCGCCGCTGGGCTAGAGGGACGTGATCCTCCGGATCGGACGACCACTCGAGGGGAGAAGAAGGAGGAGAAGGAGAAGCTTGAGGCCTCTCGGGCGAGGAACGATTCTCCGAATCATCCTCCGCAGACCAAGATTGGGAACTCATTGCAAGATGAAAGATTGAAGAAGCCTAGGAGGAACAAAGAGCTAACCTGGGAAGGAAGGTGATGAACACGAGCTCTCGAGTTGCAGAGGGAACCAGGAAGTGGAAAATTAGAAAGCAGGGGAAGAAGATGACGATAACAGGAATAGAATGACTGCTTTTGACCCTCTACTCAGGTTTTATTCAGTTTCAAACTGTCCCGTTATGCCTCGACTGCCGTGCGGGCTCCCACAACAAGCTGGATTGCCTTGGTAATCGCTGAGCGCGGGATACGATTCACTTCCGATCAATGGTAGGACACCAATGACATCGCCGTTAAGATGGATAATGATGGCATGACTTTCCTCACAGACTTCGATGGATAAACCCTGCTTTAAGGACGATCACGCAAATCAAGTGGACAACATTGGCCGCCCTATCACATCCCTGTACTGCCCGCATAAAATTGTTGCAGCGCCTATAGACACGTGTCTGGAGGCGGTTCGCAAAGGATGGGGATCAGCCATTTGGGAGGTGACACCCCTTTCACTTTACTGGGACGGGCCCACTCTGTCTCAGGGGTGAGGGGGCATCTGATATGGCTGATCCTGCGCCGTTAGAATGAACGGCAAAGATAGCGGCAGCTGACAGGAGCTACATCAACCCCCGAGACCTTCCTCTCGGTCTCGGGGCACATGAACATTATATCAACCTCGGGACCTCCCTCTCGGTCTCGGGGCACATGAACAGTATATCAACCCCCAGGACCTCCCTCTCGGTCTTGGGGCACATGAACAGTATATCAACCCCCGAGACCTCCCTCTCGGTCTCGGGGCACATGAACAGTATATCAACCCCTGGGACCTCCCTCTCGGTCTTGAGGCACATGAACAATATATCAACCCTCGGGACCTCCCTCTCGGTCTTAGGGCACATGAACAGTATATCAACCCCCAAGACCTCCCTCTCGGTCTCGGGGCACATGAACAATATATCAACCCCCAGGACCTCCCTTTCAGTCTCGGGGCACATGAACAGTATATCAACCCCCGGGACCTCCCTCTCGGTCTCAGGGCACATGAACAGTATATCAACCCCCGGAACCTCCCTCTCGGTAACCTCCGGGACCTCCCTCTCGGTCTCGGGGCACATGAACAGTATATCAACCCCCGAGATCTACCTCTCGATCTCGAGGCACATAAACGGCATCTCAATCCACGGCGCATGGTCAGGTTGTTCTGGGCCACCTGGCGTGCCCACATAATCCACTGCACATCCGTGGCAGAAGGTGGCCATACCTCATAACGGCATATGATCCGTTGTATCTCTGTCACTGTACATGGCCATACTCCGTTACGGTATGCGGATCACCACCTGCCTGTTGCTGTGCATGATTATGTCCAGTGGTGGCGCGCACCAGACGCAACCCCAGATGCGAGACATCTGTGAGGTCATACTGATATGTAACTCATGATGCATCCGGTGTGTACGATGACAGTACGACCTGTCATCGTCGGCCCCATATTTTTTCCGTTATTGAACTGAGCTCCTAAAAATCAGTGATCTTGGGAATAGAAGGGGGACATTCGAACAGGTATAAAAGCACGCACCCCGCTGTAAGGATCCTTGAACTATGGTTTTCTAGTTTTCTTCCTACTAGCTAAAACCCTAAATGTTTCAGCTCCCTTCTGCTGAACAGTTTCCATCTGATCCCAAGTGACTAACTTGAGTGTCGGAGGGTCCCCACCGGAGCATCCGGTCTTCGGGGACTTTTCTTGCAGGGGTCCGGAGAGAAGGACGTTCGTCTTCCCCGACGCTTAAAGAAGGTGACTTGGCGTCATCAGGTATTATCAAACATTTATATTTTCAATTTAAAGTTTAATTAACTATAAATATCATTTATCTTACAAAGATTATAAATTATGTAATTGCTATCAAATGATCTAATTTATCTTTATCTACTAATATCTTACTCCAACTCAATTATAGATATTGAGCCTAAGTATCCAGTAAAAAAAATGTAAGAATATGTAATGAGCCTAGCTAAGTAAAAAACCCTAATGCACATTATAGGCGTATGAAATATGAATGCCTTTATAAAATATTAATAGATTATAACATTTATATGCATAAGAGAACATAAGTGTAATATTCAATAATAGTATCAATTTCAAACATGAGTATAAAAGACATAAATGTATGCATTCAATAGATAATGATATTTTCAAACCATATTGAACACATGTATTATGCTCAATCAACAGAAAAAGTTACACATGTATTATGCTCAGTCAACAAATATATTCATCAAATATGTATCATATACGATATAGCCAATAATATATTTCCAATATAATACTTTTTTCAGGGTAGCTTAATTGATAATATCCTTAATTAAGTTTATTATACACAAGATTGATCTTGCTAGCTTGGCATTAGACTAGTCATGATCTCGCTTCAGCCCATAGTGGCAACCAATTCTAGCCACATTTTAGCCCGTGGTAGCAATTATATAACATGATTAATCCATTATCTTTCATCACTATCATTATTCATGTCATTTATAATTTTTGAATTATTAATTAAATATAATTTTATAAGCACATAAACACAAATTTCAATATCAATAATCAAATCATATAAGACCTAAAACATGCACATATAATTTATAATCATGCATAATTTTATATATTTTTATTATAATATATTTTCATATATGATCAATATAATATCACTATCACATATTGTTGGGAATTGTATCCTAAAGCTAATCATTTGATGATTGAGCTAATGTAAATAGCATATAAATTGATATATTAATAAAAGTTATTTGGCAGTTTATTCATTGCAAGAACATCTTCTTAATACTCCTAATAGTAATGAAGCCCTCATGATCTTCTTTCATGATAAAGGAGGATTTATCTTTGAAGGTCCTCAAAAGAGTTCGAGACCAAATGATATTCTATGATAGGGCCATAGTACTATCAATTATAGGACGTTGTATATCATATTTATTGGTTGTCCTCTTAACCAAGGAGTGTGAGATACTGGTATGACATATAGGTGAAAGTGTAGTAGTACATTTCACCGAACGTGACTCATTTTCGGATACTCTGCTGTCAAGAGTTAATCCAAGAAGATATAGGTATAAGTATCCTTCAGACCTGAAGATCACAACCTGTGACTTGCAAGCAACTCATTGTATTTAGGTGCCAGACCACCTGGATTTCTAATCCAGCTATGAAAGGTTACTGGGTGCAGTCAAGTACTTGTGGTAGTCAGTTGTGGATCAAGATGGAATTTGACCTATCCCGTTAAAAGGAGAAATGCTTGTGTTTTAATTTAGCAAGAACTTGGCCAAGGCACTTCATGTGAAGGTCACATGATCACTAAAATTGAAATCACTTTATCGATTTGCTGTTTAGAGTTGACAGCTCTTAAGCCATCCTTAGCATTTGTGGTCAAAAGGATGAATTATACGGTAACTGTTTCTTAGGGTTCTTGGAGTTTGCTCGGCAACTCTTCAACCTATCCGAACATCGGGTTCCATTGCTAGATGGGTACATCGATTAGTATAGAAAGTTATTCCTATGCTACCGGCTTAGGTTAACCTAGAGAGTCACACGCATAGAAGTTTTCTAGGATGATCTATTTGCTGATCAACGATTGAGAATCGTATATGATTTAATTAATCAATTTGATTGATTAATTATCTCAATTGGGTTAAGTAGAAATGAATAAGATTCAATTAGGTTTAAGCCTATTAGAAGAACTAATCAATTTCAAATATTGATTTGAAATTAGACTTGATTTGGATTTAAATAGATTCAGGACTAGCAAATTTGATTTGGGCTAGGACCATGATCTATGTAGGTTCAATCTAATAAATTCAAATCAGCTTAAACCAAAACCCAAACCCAAACCCCATGTATGAAAAGAGTTTTCTCGCATAAGGATCTTACATGATGAGATGGCTGAAATCTCATCTCATGAGAGATTAAATTCTCATGTAAAATTTAATATATTAATTTAATCTTCTCTAAACCGTTTCCATTGGAATTCTAAGTATTAGAATTCATGTAAAATTAATGTACCTCTTTCAATTAACCAATGGAATTCTAAGGGTTAGAATTCACATCTCGTTGGTTTTCACCTAAATTAACCAAACGCGTCTCTTTGATTTTTACTCTTTGGATTTCACCGAACGTTGGAATTAACCAAACACTGCGTCACTTTTGTTTTCACCAAACGGCAGAATTCTAAGTGTTAAAATTCAATAGGCTAAAGGTTACATTGAGCCTATAAATTAGAGGCCATTCTTCACCAGATCATAGAACACAACACACGATATGTCGTGGATTGAAATTCTAAAGAGTTAGAACACAAAATCCTGGTGTGATTCTGGTGTTACCAAAGTTTGGTAGATCTTAGAAGAAGATTTAAGTGGGAGGATTCAAGATCAGCAAAGTTATTTTTTTGTGAGCTAGCACTCCCGGAAATTCGATCATTCGGGGACTTCGCATGGACGATACTAGAGGCTGAACAATTGAACGGCTGCAGAGCACAAAAGGATTTACCTACTGCCCTTAAGGTAAGTAATATGATCCCTAGATCTTAAGGCATGCTTCAAGACAAGAAGTATGACTTCTTACCTTGAAGATCAAGATATGATCTTGATGATTTCATTTATATGCATAATTTAGATCAAACGATCCTATAGTATAAGGCAAAGATATGATCTTGATGCATGTTAGATAGATTAATATATAATCTTTAAGTTTCATTGATATGTATGCCTTAGAGATTATTTCTCCTTACGAATGGTATCAGAGCCTAGTTTCGTCTTGATCTAATTTATTGCATGTAAATTAATGCTCCTTTTAATTTTGTAATAATAGCTAAAATGGATCACCAGGCTATCAGGTCATAGATGGATTAAAAATCTAAATTACCCCATTCAACGAGGTATTCTATGACGTATAGCGGTACTGCATTCTCAAGATGTTTTATATTTAATACATATTGATGTTGTATAAAAGTATGATAATTGCATGTTTAGTATATAAAAATATAAGTATGAGAGTCTTATTTGAATATCAAATATTTATTCATAATCTTTTTAGATATGATCTAAATATAGGAATTATGAGTAGTTATATAATGCAAGTGATGCATGATTTGAAATATATGATATGAAATATATTTAACCTTTGGGTTAGCTAAATCAGGTCCATAAAGGGTTAGACCCTAAGGTTTAAATCAAATGGACTATAAGAGTATTTGATCAAATCTAAATTAATTAGATTAGGTTAACGATGCTCTAAATCAAATAATAGTTGTAGTTGATCATGTCCTTATCTTTGATTAAACCAAATGAAGTAGATTAGGCTCCATGGTTGAGCATGAATCTCTTATTAGATGGTCAAATCAAAATTGGTTAACCATATGATGTCAAGGTAAGTTGGCAAGTTGCTCTAGGATCAATGATCGAATGTTTTTAATTGAGCTACTCATACTGATGCGTCTTTAACGAGTTAATGGCATATCCCTGCCATCGATCTCACTTACCTGGTCAATATGGTGAACCATTTATGATTCAGATCATTTACCTGATTCGGGTTGACCCATGCCTGTAAGAAAATCAGTCTGACTGATTTAGGTGCCACTTAACCTGACATAATCTTGTCCCATTTTACTGACTTCATAGATTCAGTGGGAGAACTTGATTAGTCAATTTATCTTTAGATTATTAAATCCTCTAAAATTATTAGGTCCTTAAAATGAAATAGTTATATGATAACTAGATCATAGCCTCCCATTAAGGTGGGTGATAATGAGTCCGATGTCTTGATAATCATTGGAGGCACTCCATGCCTGGTGCTTGTCAACCATCAGAATTATCATTCATTATATGATAAGTCAGCGTAACTATTAAATAGACAGTCAGGTGGGCCGAGCTTCACTCGGGCTTGGTTGTCTATTGATAGGTTACACTGATTATATCATTTAATGGTTGGACCTAACCAGAACTTTTAGTGGAGGCACTCCATGCTGCTGAAGAGGAACATGGGCAAAACTAAACACTAAAAATTATTTTAAAAAATAATTGGTTTTGAACCTACTCTTAGATGCATATGGGTTGGCCAAGCTTCACTTGGGCCTGTATGTAGTCTATGTAGATCTTAGTGCCCACTAAAGAATTAAGAATAATTCTTTGAATTAGGGTGTAGAGGCTGCCAATTTGAACAAAATAGTGGAAGAATCTTTAGACTAAAGTCCAAGTCTTTAGACTGAATCAATTTATATACTACTAAACTTTAGTTTTTCCTTATGCAGAACATGGCCACTAATTTATCATTAAGGTCCCTATTGGATAGTGAAAAGTTGAATGGTTTAAATTTCAATAGCTGGTTTAGAAAACTTAAGATCATCTTGAGCATGAGATGATTCTATATATTCTGAATAATCCTGCACCTAGAGATACCTAATGCAAACACTCAAAGTTCTGAGAGAGACACTTATCAGAAGTGGCTTAGTGATAGAACTAGTGTGCGTTGCATCATGCTAGCAGCAATGAACGATGAATTCGGTCGCTGGTTCGAGAATGCTCAGCCGGAAGAAATCATTCAAGCGTTGAATGAATCTTTCGGCACACCCGACGACATTGAAAGGCACAAGACTAGTTGTGCTATTTTTAATGCTCGAATGAGGGATGGATCTCCTATCACTGATCATGTATTGTATATGATCAAGAAGATAGAACTCCTAAGCAAGCTCGCTTTCCCTTACATGAGCAGTTGGGAAAAGATGCGATCCTGAATTTCTTGCCTCCATCCTTCCGACCTTTCCTTACTCATTTTCGAATGACAAAGCCTGCAGTCAACTACCACGATTTGTTGGGTTGTTACAGAACTTTGAGAAGGATAACCAGCTCTCTAAGGGTTTGGTTAATGTGGTTGAAGGATCTAAGGTAGGGTGTCAACCCTTTGGAAAAGGAAAGAAGAAAAAGAATAAGAAAAAGGTGCAACATGCTAGGACATCTATAAGGGATCAGATGCAGAAGAAGAAAGTTGATAAAAGTCAAGCTGAATGCTTTCACTGCAAGATGCAAGGGCACTGGAAGAGGAACTGTCCTCTTTACATTGCCACACTTGATCCAAACATTCCAAAGAAGAAAAAGGGGCAAGATGTTGCTCAACAAGGTATTTATATGATAACACCTTATAATTTTTCTGTATATGATAATTAGACCTGGGTATTGGATACCGAAAGTCCTTTTAACATTTGCAATTCATTGCAGGGACTACAGGTCACTAGAAGATTTGAGGACAATAAAGATTCCTTAATGTCGGCGATGGAAGATTAGTTCCAGTTCTAGCATTAGGAGTTCTTGAAATAATTTTTAATAGAAATGTCATTGTACTAAATGATTGTCATTTTTGCCAACGTTCTTATTGAATGTAATTTCTGTAGGCCTTCTGGCCAAAAGTCATTATGAAATTTCAATAAAGGATGTTACTTTGAATATCATTATGAATGGAGTCACTGTAATGATTGGGCATTTATCTAATGGCATTTATATATTATCACAGCCTGTAAATGTAGTGTACAAATCAAGTAAGTGTCCTAGAATAACTGATGTCACAGATATTTATCTTTGGCATCATCGGCTAGGTCATATCAACAAGAACAGATTAAATAGGTTAACCCAGGAGGGACATCCTTTGAGTTAATGATTGTGAATCATTAACTACCTATGAATCATGTCTTCTTGGTAAAATGACCAAGTCATCTTTTATTGGAAAAGGTAAAAGAGCCAAAGAGCTATTGGGTCTAGTACATACTGATGTATGTGGACTAATGAGCATTCTTGCCAAAGGTGGATATTACTACTTCATTACTTTTATAGATGACCTTTCTAGGTTCGGTTATGTCTATCTTATGTGATATAAATCTGAGTCGTTTGAAATGTTCAAACTATATCATAAAGAAGTAGAAAAATAAATATGAAAATGTATTAAGACTTGTTGATCAGATCGAGGTGGAGTATACCTTTCAAATGAATTTGTGACATATCTAAGGGAGAATGAGATTCTCTCTCAATGGACTCCTCCAGGAACACCGCAGCATAATGGTGTGTTGGAAAGAAGGAATCGAACTCTGTTAGACATGGTTCGGTCCATGATGGGTTTTGCAAGCTTGTCAATATCATTTTGGGGATATGCATTAGAATCAACTTGTCATATTCTCAATAAGGTTCTAAGTAAGTCTGCTTCTAAAACTCCACATAAGATGTGGTATGGACATAAACCGGTTATCACCTATCTAAGAGTCTGGGGGTGTCCGACTTATGTGAAACGTGCAAAATCAGACAAACTTGAACCTAAATCTGATAAATATTTTTTTATCGGCTATCCAAAAGAAACCAAAGGATATTACTTCTACAATACTGAAGAACAAAAGTTGTTCATTAGTAATAGAGCAATTTTTCTTGAAAATGAGTTCCTTAGTGAAGGAACAAATAGCTCTAATATTGAACTTGAGAAAGTTCATCAAGTAGAATGAACAATACAACCCATTGAACCCTTAGAATCTGAGTTGATTAGATCAAACTCAAAATCCATTTTAGATGTACCATTAAGGCAATCTAGTAGAGTACCACATCAATCGGACAGATACTTAGGTTTCTTAGTCCAGAACGAGGATCCTATTGAGCTCGATGAGAACAACAAGGATCCGATCACCTATATGGATGCTATGTAAAGGACTGACTCTGATAAATAGCTTGATGCCATGAAATTCAAACTTGATTCCATTAAGAAAAATAATGTATGGACATTAGTTGACCCACCCGAAGGGATAAAACCCATAGGGTGTAAGTGGGTTTTCAAGAGGAAAAGAGGCGCAGATGGAAAGGTAAAGACCTACAAAGCATGTCTGGTTGCCAAGGGGTATCGTCAACGTTATGGTATTGACTATGACGAAACATTTTCTCCTGTGGCAATGCTGAAATCTATTCAGATTATGCTAGCTATAGTAGCACACTTAGATTATGAGATTTGGCAAATGGATGTTAAAACCACTTTTCTAAATGATAATTTAGAAAAATAGGTGTATATGATACAGCCTGAAGGTTTTATATCTGAAGACGAGTCTAAAGTGTGCAGGCTATAGAAGTCTATTTATGGACTTAAGCAAGCATCTAGGAGTTGAAACATACGATTTGATAATGTGATCAAATCTTATGGCTTTGTTAAGAATAAAGAAGAACCTTGCATTTATAAATGGGCTAATGGTTTCGTTATTATATTTCTTGTATTATATGTGGATGATATTCTCTTAATCGGGAATGATATCCCTGCATTACAAGGAATAAAGGCATGGTTATCATCACAATTCTCCATGAAAGATCTGGGAGAAGCCTTCTGCATCCTAGGGATGAAGATCTATAGAGATAGATCTAAGAGGATGCTTGGTCTATCCCAATCTACGTACATTGACACCATGCTAAAGAGGTTTAGCATGGAGAATTCCAAGAAAGGCTATCTTTCGATAGGCCATGGAATTCATCTTTTCAAGAAGGATTGTCCAATAACTCCTAATGAAAGAGAACGTATGAGTCGAATTCCATATGCTTCGGCAGTGGGATCGATTATGTACACCATGACATGTACAAGACCAGACGTGGCATACTCACTAGGAGTAGTGAGTAGATACCAATCTGATCTAGGAGAAAAATACTGGCAAGTTGTTAAGACAATCCTTAAGTATTTAAGAAATACTAAGGACCAGTGGTTAGTCTATGGAGAATCTGATTTGAAACTTATTGGATATACTGATTCCAGTTTCCAATCAGATCATGATTATAGCAAGAGTGTGTCGGGTTTCGTGTTTATCCTGAATGGTAGAGCTGTTTGTTGGAAAAGTTTCAAGCAACATACAATAGCAGATTCATTGTGTGAGGCAGAGTACATCGCTGCATCAGATGCTGCAAAAGAAGCTGCGTGGCTGCGAAAGTTTCTCTCTGAGCTTGGAGTGGCATCTTCCATAGATGAACCAGTCCTGTTGTACAGTGACAGCATTAGTGTCATAGCTCAAGCAAAGGAACCACGAGCATATCAGCGCACCAAGCACATACTACGCCGATTTCATCTTATTCATAAGATTATAGAACGAGGTGACATAAATCTTCTGAAGATTGACGAAAAGGAAAACCTAGGTGATCCATTTACTAAAGTACTCAGCATCAAGGAGTTTGACAACTATAAGTTGAAGATGGGTATTAGATACTGTAATGAGTAGCTTTAGGCTAAGTGGGAGTTTGTTGGGAATTGTATCCTAAAGCCAATTATTTGATGATTAAGCTAATGTAAATAGCATATAAATTGATATATTAATAAAAGTTATTTGGAGTTTATTCATTACAAGAACATCTTCTTAATACTCCTGATAGTAGTGAAGCCCTCAGGATCTTCTTTCACTATAAATGAGGATTTATCTTTGAAGGTCCTCAAAAGAGTTCGCGACCAAATGATATACTATGATAGGGCCATAGTACTATCAATTATAGGACGTTGTATATCATATTTGTTGGTTGTCCTCTTAACCAAGGAGTGTAGAGACACTGGTATGACATACAGGTGAAAGTGTAGGAGTACATTTTACCGAACGTGACTCATTTTCGGATACTCTACTGTCAGGAATTAATTCAAGAAGATATAGGTATAAGTATCCTTCAGACCTAAAGATCACAACCAGTGACTTGCAAGCAACTCATTGTACTTAGGTGCCGGACCACCTGGATTTCTAATCAGCTACGAAAGGTTACTGGGTGCAGTCAAGTATTTGTGGTAGTCAGTTGTGGATCAAGATGAAATTTGACCTATCCCGTTAAAAGGAGAAATGCTTGGGTTTCAATTTAGCAAGACCTTGGCCAAGGCACTTCATGTGAAGGTCACATGATCACTAAAATTGAAATCACTTTATGGATTTGTTGTTTAGAGTTGACAGTCTCTTAAGCCATCCTTAGCATTTGTGGTCAAAAGGATGAATTATACGATAATTGTTTCTTAGGGTTCTTGGATTGCTCGAAAACTCTTTGACCTATCAGAACGTCGGGTTACATTGCTAGATGGGCGCATTGATTAGTATAGAAAGTTGTTCCTATGTTACCGGCTTAGGTTCGAACCTAGAGAATCACACGCATAGAAGTTTCTTAGGATGATCTATTTGCTGATCAACGATTGAGAATCGTATATGATTTAATTAATCAATTTGATTGATTAAATTATCTCAATTAGGTTAAGTAGAAGTGAATAAGATTTAATTAGGTTTAAGTCTATTAGAAGGACTAATCAATTTCAAATATTGATTTGAAATTAGACTTGATTTGGATTTAAATATATTCAGGACTAGCCAAATTTGATTTGGACTAGGACCATGATCTATATAGGTTCAATCCAATAAATTCAAATCAGCTTAAACCAAAACCCAAACCCCATATGAAAAGAGTTTTCTCGCATAAGGATCTCACATGATGAGATGGCTGAAATCTCATCTCATCTCATGAGAGATTAAATTCTCATGTAGAATTTATTATATTAATTTAATCTTCTCCAAACTGTTTCTAAGTGTTAGAATTCATGTGGAATTAATGTACCTCTTTGAATTAACCAACGATAGAATTCTAAGCGTTAGAATTCACATCTCTTTGGTTTTCACCAAACGTCGGAATTAACCAAACGCTGCGTCTCTTTGGTTTTTACCAAATGTCGGAATTTATCAAACAATGCGTCTCTTTTGTTTTCACTGAACGGCAGAATTTTAAGTGTTAGAATTCAATGGGTTAAAGGCTACATTGAGCCTATAAATTAGAGGACATTCTTCACAAGATCATAGAACACAATACATGATATGTCATGGATTGAAATTGTAAAGAGTTAGAACATAAAATTCTGGTGTGATTCTGGTGTTAGCAAAAGTTTGATGGATCTTGGAAAAAGATTCAAGTGGGAGGATTCAAGATCAGCAAATTTATTTTTTTGCGAGCTAGCATTTTTGGGAATCCGATCATTTGGGGACTTCGCGAGGACGATACTAGAGGCCGAATAATTGAACGGCTGTAGAGCACAAAAAGATTTACCTACTGCCCTTAAGGTAAGTGATATGATCCCTAGATCTTAAGGCATGCTTCAAGACAAGAAGTATGACTTCTTACCTTGAAGATCAAGATATGATCTTGATGATTTTATTTATATGCATAATTTAGATCAAATGATCCTATAGTATAAGGCAAAGATATGATCTTGATGCATGTTAGATAGATTAATATATAATCTTTAAGTTTTCGCATTGATAATTGTTATCAAATTTTAAAATATGCATGCCTCGGAGATTGTTTCTCTCTGCACATATATCATCAAAACATGTATGATTATACTAACATAATTTCCACCATAAATTTTTTGTGCATGATCAACATAATGCCACCTATACATGCATTATCATATATATATATATATATATATATATATATATATATCACACCAATATACACAGACATAAATACGCATGGAAATTCATACCTCGATCATAAGTTATGTGTTAGTCAAAAAAATTAACTCCACCCAAGAAGTATGCCTACGAGATTCAATTATTAACATTCATAAATTAGTAACATATTTTTATCTAATACCTATAATTAGATTGAATTGCTGCTAGATTTATACCTACCTTTTTTTAAGTTATGTTCTCCTAAATTTAATATCAAAAGAAACATGATTTCATCTTATCTTAGTCAACAAAATGGGATGGCTAGTCCTTAAGCTAGCATTCTTCTTGTTCCGATCGCTATCCATCTATCCATATATAATTAATCCAAAATTGAAATATAAAAAATTCTAAAATAAATACTTAAACTAAAATTTGATGTCTAGGGTCTAGGGTTCTTAATCCGGAATATAGGTCTAAATATAAAAATTTAGGATATAGGGTTTTGGGTATAGGGTCCAAAAAATTTCATCTCATGGTTAAGGTTTGTGCCAAGAAGATAACTTATCTCTAGTTAACATATAGAAAGAGATTTTGAGGAGATAGAAATGTAATAGAGAGGCTAAGAAAGAAATGTGAGAGAATGAGAAGAAAAAAAAAAAGAAAAAACCCCAAGGGATGGGAGCCCTACCTAATCACACCCGTGATGAAACCACAAATAGGACACCCGTTATGAAATAAGGGAGCCTCTCTCTCTCTCTCTCTCTCTCCCCTAATTGTGATTCATCTCGATCAACTAGTAGTCGACTCTAAGTCAAAAGAAGATGAGATGAAGAGAGAGATACGAAGAAGGAGAAGAGTAAAACTCCTTAATCATCAGTACAGCCTTGACACCATCCTTTTTTTTTTGGTACAGGCGGGTGATCACACCAATCTAGGGTGAGTCAAACCCGATATATCAGAGTACAAAATTTGGAGAGAACAGGGGGGCAAGGTTCACCCGGCTTTCAGCTCCAAGAACAAGAATGAGACGCCATCCTAGCAGCAATCCAATCTGCCGCTGAGTTGGCTTCCCGGTAGATGTGCCTAATCCTGGCGCAAGAAATACCCTGGAGGGTAGAATGAATATCTCCAATCAAGGGGATGATAGGCAAATGGGCGCAAGAATCCTGCCTAATTCAGTAGATAACAGTAATGGAATCCCCTTCAATAATAATGCTGCAAGCTCCCAGACAACGAATAGCACAACAGATACCAGCCCAAGCAGCAACAACTCAGCAAGGGGCACCGTGGAACCAAGAAGACAAATCCACCAGCCGCCAGCATCTCACCGTCAGGCCCACGAATCACAAAAGCCGAGCCTGCACATCTACCATGAACACTACCATCAAAGTTGATTTTAACAAACCCTGAGATGGGGGCTCCCAAGAAATGAAGACCGTGCATCGGTACGCTACCGAAGCAGGGGAGTCCCAGTGGCCAGGGTAGCAGAAACATGAACTCTCTGATGGAATGTATACTCAGCAGCTAAAGAGAAGGCGGCCCTAACAACCCTGCGAGGATGAATAGTCTCATCAGTGAACACAAGCCGATTCCGAGATAACCAAATATGATAAGCAGTGTAAGCCCTCCTCGAAACCAGTAGGTGGAATCCTCTACCCATATCCTCCTGATGATACTCAGAAAGTGACTACACAGGGATTCAGACCCCTGATCCCAAGGACCATCACCTGAAATCTGCCAAATCTGTCTCGCTTTAGAGCAACTGAAGATAGCATGACCAACCATCTCATACCTCTCCCAGAGAGCATGGAACAAGTAGGAAGTGTGTTCCATGCAAGTTTTCACATAAAAAGCCGCACCCTAGGATGAATGGGGAGACGTCAGATCCACTTCAAATCAATCGAATGCTGAGGCTGAGGGCTGTAAATCTCAACAAGATCTCTAATAGGAGCACGAGACACACAGGATCTCCTCCAAACCCTAATATCAGGGGTGGGAACCGGAGTAAGAGGAATGGCAAGAATGCGCCGATAAAGCTCAACTCCAAAGAAGCTAGAGACCATAGAAGAAGACCAAGCAGAGCGATCCGACCGAATAAGTCAATCACCCTCATACCATGAGGGATGTCAGAACTCACAAAAGTCGGCCATCGGGATAGTGAAAGGTCAGCAATCCAAGTGTCATGAACAATATCAACAGAAGCCCCGTCACCTAGCGACCAAGAGATGCTATCCAGAATAGCCGGAGCATGCCGGCAAACCTCTTTCCAGAAAAAAGAGTACCCAGGGGAGAGCTGAGGAAGAGAGGAGAATTCAGTCTCATATTTGGCCCGCATAAAGGAGCTCCATAAACAGTGCGGATCAAGCAAGAACCGCGTAGCATGCCTCGCAATCAGAGCATCCCTCCTAACAATGAGCGACTGGATCCCGAGAGCACCCTCGGTAATCAGCATAGAAACAATATCCCAAGCCAGAAGGTGAATACCATGCCCATCCTGCATTGAAGCCCAGAGAAATCATGGAACTGTCTCTCAATCTTCCTCAAACAAGACAAAGGAACGGCAGCATTGGCTAGTAGATAGAGAGGAAGGGAAGATAGCACCGAACGTAACAGTGTAAGCCTCGCCATCATAGAGAGCCCAGTGACCTGCCACCCATCCAATCTGTCACGGACCCGGCTAACTAAGTTACTGAAATCAGATATACGAGGCCGCCTCCCCGTAATAGGTATTCCAAGATAGGATAGCTGATCAGCCTGATTAGGAATACCCATGATCTTTGAGATAGTCCCTCTAACTGTAGACTTTGTCCTAGGGCTGAAATAGATCAGAGATTTAGTGATATTGACTTTCTGCCCTGAAGCACTACAATAAGACTGCAGAATAGTCGCAAAAATGATAGCATTGCGAACAGTGGCCCTTCCCAAAAGAATGCAATCATCAGCAAACATAAGGTGGGAAAGGGAGGGCCCTTGGGGACCAGCAGTATAAGGGGCCAAAGATTTGGTATCCTGAGCCTGAGATAGCGCCCGAGACAACGAATCGGCCGAGAGAATGAACAGGAAAGGCGAAAGAGGGCAGCCCTGTCTTAACCCAACCTCCGAGTGAAAATAATCAGTCTGACCACCATTAGTAAGGAGAGAGAAGGAGGGCCGGTGAACACAGGCCATCACCCAGTCAACAAAGAGCTCCGTAAACCCAAACCCAGAAAGAGTGTGGCGCAGAAAAACCCAGCTCAATCTATCATAAGCTCTCTCCATATTGAGCTTAACAGCCATAAGACCCTGACGGCTAGGAGCTCGCTGAAGGTCATGCATGAATTCCTGAGCAAGCAGAGCATTATCAGTGATACTGCGCCCCCTGAGAAATGCCCCCTGCTCTGGAGAGATGAGGCGAGGCATCACAGAACACATACGGGATACCAAGATACGTGCACATACTTTGTATAAAGTGGTGCAGAGACTAATAGGCCGAAATGCTGAGGAGAGGAAGCATCAGGGCGTTTGGGCACCAAGGTGATAAGAGTCCAATTCAATCTGCAGGAATAGCTTTAGACTGAAAAATAAGCTGAATAGCTTGCACCACCTCCTGTCCAACAATATCCCAGTAGTGGCGAAAGAAAACAGCCGGGAACCCATCAGGCCCAGGAGCCTTGTCAACACCAAGATCCCATAAAGCCCGCCGAATATCATCCTCAGTAATCGGACCGATGAGAAGAGCATTCTCCACATCAGAGACCCTGGAGGAAGGGGAGATTGGGAAAATAGGGTACCCTTCACCAGAGTGCTCAGACCATCTAGACTGAAAGAAATGGAGCATCTGATCCCTGATCATCTGGAGCTCCTCCTGAGGGTTGCCCTCCTCATCAATAAGCCGTCTAATATGGTTCGCAGTACGACGTTTTAGAGTGGCCTGGTAAAAGAATCTAGTGTTGGAGTCCCCTTTCTGAATCCACTGAATGCGGGACCTCTGCCTCCAAAACGTCTTCTGTTGTAATAAAAGAGAGTGATGAAGAGCCAAGTTGGTTCTAAGGGTCAAAAGATCAGAATCAGGAAGATATCCCTCTTGGTCCTCCTTTGACTGCAGAGACAAAATAATAGACTCATTCTGCTCAACCCGTCGAACAATGTCCCCCACCTCCCTTCTACTCCAACTACATAGTCTGCGTCTAGCAAGAACCAGACGTCGTGAAAGTCTGTAGGTGGCACTCCCTCTAACAGGCAACCGCCAAACCTGTGAGATGATAGATCTAGCAGAAGAATAGAAAGTCCAGAATTTTTGAATCGGAAAACCCTACTCTGCTGGAGAGATACATCAGTAGAAATAAGAATAGGACAATGATCCGAAGCAATTCTGGACAGATGAGTAACAATGGCTGAGGGAAAGAGCTGGAGCCACTGAGGATTGTCCAAGGCTCTATCCAGTCTTTCCACACCCTAGCTGAACCCTGACGATTGTTACACCAAGTGAACTGAGGCCCAGAGAATCCCAAATCCAAAAGACCAGCTGAAGAAATGAAGTTCCTGAACTCAGCTCTTTCCACTGAATCAACCGCCTGCCTGCCACCTCTTTTCTCATTGGCCCCGACAATGCAGTTAAAGTCACCCACAATGAGAGAAGGAATACCCTGGGATAGCAAAGAATGAATCTCATCCCATAGCACTCGGCGCACCCTGAAGTCAGTGCTAGCATAAGCACCCGATAGAAGCCAGGGACCATGAGATCCATCAGAAATGACCAGAGCAACTTGTTGACCACAGTAGTGAAAGGCATCCACTTTGATATTATCAGCTCTCCACAAAACCACAATACCGCCGGAGAGACCAATAGAGTCAATAGCATATAAAACCCAAGATCTGGAGACCATACGTTGGAATCGAGCAAGACTGGTCCTTGACAACCGAGTTTCCAAAAGAACACAAATATCAAAACCATGAAGCTGCAATAGCCTCCCAAACGCGGAGAGAAATAATGGTTTCTAGGCTCCGCGCACATTCCAGACAAGAATCTTCATTCCGAGGCATGAATGGGGGGAACCCCCACCCTATCCCCCATCAACTCATCAATAAGGTGGTTGTCAGCTGGAAGAGAACCCATAGCAGGTTCCTTACCCCTACAATCCTTCGGATGGAACGAATCCATGGATACGACTTCCACATCCCGAAGAACGGAATCCTTTGAGCGAGACATTCCATGGCTTCAACCTCCTCGCCTCGGAGGATGGCCTTCTTAAGCAGAAGGACCGCCGAATCATGAGTAGCTTGCTCCATCTGAGCTGGCAAGGAGAGACCTGAAGCAGACCGCAGACCCGGCCCTTCCTTGCGATGGGACTTCTTCTTCCCTGGCCCCGTTAGGTCTAGAGACCCCCGGGAAGAGTCAACAGTTGCTAGAAAAGTGAAAGACCCCTGCGATCTAGCTTTCCCCCAATAGAAGTTTTCCCTTTTCCTTTAGTGGTCCTGGATACCACTCGCTGCGACACAAGTTCCTCATGCCGGGTCCTCTTGGAAGGGCCGAATAGCCATCCTCCCGGGACTTAGGCTGCGCAATCGAGCTATCAGGCCCTAAGCATGCAAAAGGATTAGAAGCATTGCCCTCATCAGACACTTTCAGCAAAGCAGGCTGAAACTTTGCTACAGTGCCAACCGGCACAGACAACCCTTCAAACACTGTCTCACTATTTTCCTCTGCTCAACTGCCTGGGTCTTCGCTGCCTGGGTCAACAACACCCATCAAAGGAAGACTCGATGCAGACTTCTCCCCATGGACCATCACACCCTGGGTCTTCATCTCTGCCGAAGGAGAGAGCAAGGCAATCCCCTGCTCGGCTGCCGGCGAGCTAGTTTCTTAGGAACTTGCCAGCCGTCGGCCAAAGCAGGGGACGATCTGGGAGTACCGAGCCGTTCACCCGACGGAGGGTCCTGGGATGATTTCCGGTGCCTGATAGCAGCCATTCAGGGCCCAAATCCAGGACCGGAAGAAGAAGAGGAGGAATCCGGCACAGCTTGGCAAGATCCAGAGAGATGCACGGATCCACAATCAATGCAGATTCCTTCAAGATTTTCATATGAAAACTGTTGCCAAAATGGAGCTCTGCTGCCATGGATCCGAGTTCCTGCCGGAGAGGTATACTCAGATCTACTCGGACATAGGCCCGAGCAAAGCTTCCACGCTTCCTTGCCTTGGTTGATTCATCAGAATAGAGGAATTGCCCGACCACAGCAAGGATGGAAGACAGAATTTCATCACTCCAGAACTCAATTGGAAGCTAAGGAAACCGTATCCAGAGCAGAGCAAAATGGATGGAGCTGTCGACTGGAACGAATTTTGGACGCCACTCTGCAGTGATGATCGGTTGTCCATTAACAACCCAGGGTCTTCCCAATGCAAGAGCCTTAGCTCGGATGTCAGAGAAATGGAATATGAAATGCTTATTCGCCAGGGCCAGAGCTTCAATGTCACCTGTCAACCCCACTCGATGGAACTCTCGAACTATGATTTCCGATGGAATCCAGCGAGAGAGGCAGCGAGCGAGGATAGCATGACTCCCCCATCTTTCTTCTTCAACCTCCAGAGAATGCACCGGTACTTGGACTATGTTCGGATACCTCCGTTCCAACTCCGCCACTACCACCGGAGGAGGCGATGGAGCAACCCATTCAAACCCACTTCCACGGGCCCGATGCCATGCCGTACCGAATATCCCTACCCCGACGGACTCGCCGAAACGCTGCCTAACTGGAGTCCCCATCACCCGGAGGAGATGACCAGAGAAAAACGAATCACAGAACCGGGAATCAAAGAAGATGAAGACGGAGCCCGAATCTTAAAGCAGAATCGGCAGCGGAAAGCTTCTAACCACAGAAGTCGCGAGACTCTCTCTCTCACACACCACCCCTTTGACAGTTAGCCAAAACAATGATGTTCTTGTGGCCGAACAAAACCAAACAATGATGTTCTTGTGGCCGAACAAAACCAAGCTTTAGCAATTCAAATAAAGAAGATCAAAGGAGCAAAAAAATTGAGGAGATTGAGGGCCTTAGGCCCTTTTCTAGCTGATGACCTAAAGTCTAAGTGATGATGAAAACATGAGAGGTATAGTTGGTATGAAGTTCAGCATCTCTCTTCTTCCGTGCAAGAAAGAAAATATGAGAGATACAGTTGGTATGAAATTTAGCATCTTCTTTCTTCGGTGCAAGAAAGTGGCTGATGTAGTGCGATGATGGCTTGAAGCCAATGGAGTCTCACATGGGGAAAAAGAATGGCTAGCGGTCGCCAATTAGCAACTCAAATAAAATCAAAGAAGATGAAGAAATAATGGGGATGGGAAAACAAAGTAATAAGTATGGCAAGAGCTTTAAACAGAAGAAAGATTAAAGCTAAAAGAGCGCACAATTTTTTTTATGTCTCCTACATCGCTCCCGTCGTTGTTGGAATGGTTCGATTGACTAGTTAAGGACAATATTGCGGGGGAAAGATGGGAAGTTTCTCTTGTTACTTCCATTTTTGGGTCGTTGAACAAGTTGGAACCAAGCACTGGGGAGGCATGCTTCCTAAATCTACTTGGGCAACCACTCTGCCCCCATACCTGATGAGCCCAAGTCTAGAGGTGAGATTGAGATATTAATAGTAACATCACTAGCTACTACTTGATCAGACGAGCTCGGGCCTGCTCGATGTTTCTGAAACTTCTTTGCCATCTTCACAATTGAACCCTAGGTGAATGGACTTGACTCTGGTTTAACCCTAAGGTAGTATTTGATAGAAAAAAATTATTCATGGATAAGTGTATGGGATAGAGTTTATTCCCTGGCTATTCCTAAGGATATCCTTTGACTAACCCATTGATCATATCAAATGCAAAAAGGTAAATCCATAGATAACTTTTTTTTACTCTTATTTGAAAGAATAACCAGTTATTCCTGTATTTTCTAGTAATAAATTGAGGGGATAACTCATGATTAATCATGGATTATCTCTTTAGTTAACTTTATTCTTACTATTCCTTGTAGTTACGGCTTTTAAAATAAAAGAATATCCAAAAAATATTTCTTATTATTCCTTGTCTCAAACACTATCTGAATGGGTTGGCGTCCAGAGTAATCGTCGGGAACCACGAGGGGTAAAGGGGAACCGACCATCGCTTCTTGGAGAGGCTCAGTGGCCGTTCGGTAATAAAGGTAATCAATCAATCTACTGAACGTCTAATTGGAACGAAGAAGCGCACCAGAAGCGGTTGGACCAAGCAAGTCTTCGTACAAATTCTCGCTAAAGCTAGTTGTCTGTCTACTTGTGTTTCAACTCGGAAAGTCACGGTGATGCCACTGCTGCCTTTCTCCGTCGATCCGAATTCGGAAACCTACTCAGCAAACTAGCCAAGGGCCATAAGAAACCTGAATCCCCCTTGAGGCAGCAAGTGGAACGGATGTTGTTGATCCTCTTCCAGTGTCGGTTGGTTGTGGCTGAGGTGGCCGCACGCAATCGAAATAGTGTGAGATCCAACTGAATTGCTGCTTCACCCCTAACCTCCGACGAGCCTACTTGAATGCCTAAGAGTCATGGAATAGCGTGAGATCCAGAAGGAAAGCCATGAAAATGAAGTCAAAACAGCTATCCTAGGTGCAAAGGTTCAGCATGAAACGATTTTTCGTCGTCTCAACTTTGCCCTAGTACAAAAGCCCGGCCAGCAACGGATGTTCCAACACAAACAAGAATTTCACCCGGCGCCATCAGCAGCAGCTAGAAGCCACGGTTGAAACACCACGGCCAGCCAAGAAACTTGGCCACCCGGCAGAGCTGCCACGGCTGGCACAAGCACGTCACCTCGCCGTCAAACATCACCGCCTTGTTGAACTTTTCTTACAGCCGATCGAACGACCAACGTGAGCCATCATCTCCCACCGTCTTCTCTGATTTCCTCCTCAAGCGATCTCAGCCCACATCATTTGCGGGGCACTAAAATAGCTCGGCTGTTGGGAGCCAGGTGGAGCCGTGAGGTGCCTTCCACCTGATCCCTGGTCCAACCACCACGCGCCCCTCGTTCCTCTTTTCAGCTTTCACGAGTCACAATCATCCCTCCACCGAACGATCATGCAGTAGACCATTAGATAAGATCCCCTTCATTTAATTATAAATTCTGAGCACATTTGACAGCTAGCAATTACAAACAGAACAATAATATAGCTGGGAACCTCTAGGACTTTCAGCTCCACCTTATAAAAATCACACCTGAGATAAATTCAGCAAGTTTGAGAAACAAGGATATAACAATTCCAAGGTTGAAAGGGATTTCACCAATCAATTACGCAGCTATATATATTTTTCCCGCATCTTCGCATTTCCAGTAATCCTGCCAGCACAGCGTGCTCAAAGCCGAAGGCTGCATAGAGCCCAAAAGCATGATCACATGAAGTAACATACAACATTATGGATTCATACATTGCTGTGTCAATTGCTTTATACAATATAGTAATTGTCTTTAATTCCTCCCACATTAATTTCCCTCAACACGATAATCTCCTTCCTCGTACAGAGGATGTCAAATAGCTTTTATCCCGTTCTCAGATACTGTCCTCAACAAATGCTGGAAACAGCCTCTGGGCAGCAGTGATTGTAGATATTACACAATATGATGACACTATAACATTCAATTCATGAAAGTAACAAGCCACTGAAAGAATAAGTCATGGAAATTGTATGGTGATTGATGCTGATATAGTTCTTAATTTATTGCTCATGCTTTATCGCCTGTAGCAGATTACAAGTACTTGACCATGCCACGACCCTCAACACTAAGTTTTGATGCTTGCAGCTGCTTCTTTTTTGGTGCCTTCAACTGCTGCAATTTCTTGTTCATCTGCATTTCCAATTGAACTATATGATCAATTTGTTCAACAAATCAGACAGCCAATAAAGCCAAGCACCGCAGCCAAAGTACTATCAAATAATAAAGCAGGTCATTCCATCATATCATCTCCAATTAACATTTAGTTCCTCCTACCTCCACCATGTATGCAACCAGATTTTAGTTCGGAAGTCTATTTAGCATCATTTAAATTATTCGAGAATTCCATACAATGATTAACGCATCAGTACGCTAAGTTTTCTGCCAAGTAGAAATGTGGTGTTTTACTCTGCAAGCAATAAATAATTGAAGTCAATAAAGACAAAGAACCAACCTTCAGCCGACGCTGATCATGCATGACTTGTTTAGCTCGTTCCCTTATCAGTTCTGGGTCTATTTTAGATTGAGGGCGCACAACAAAATCCAAGGGCAATGCTTCTGGCCTAGAAGCATGTTGCCTGGAAGCTGCCTGTCCAGACTTGCGATCCCTACGGATAACCAAAATTCAACCGTTCAGTTTTCCAAAACTAGAATGTAAACACATGCATCTTCAGATCAATTGTAAGAAACTTTGAGTTGATGGATAATCCTACTGTGAGAACTCTGCCAGATCAAGATCATCATCTCTAGATTCCACTCCAGCAGCTTTGGCTGCAGGTCTTTAGGAAAAAAATCCAGAAGCAGCAACAAAATTCAGAAATGAAAGAAAGTAGGTTATATCATATACTATCTCAAACCTTTACCATGAACAGAAATTATTAAAAGCTATCAAAATTTTAAATTGACAGAAGTGCAAAAGGCAGCTGTTACTTCTTCAAAGGTTGCCTTCTATAGGGAACTCTCCCATCATCAAAATTCCCCATATCCTCAAATCTAGTGCTCTTGTTAAAAATCGGTCGACTCTGCAAGAATTTGTTAATAGCAACACTATGATGAGCACACATATCATGCTGTATCAGACCTTCCACATAGCTATCATGCATTGATTCAAAAAAGTGAAAAACACCAATAAACAATCTAAGCCCTCTAAAGAATTCATGGTTCATAATATTACCCATTTATCAACCAATTCTTTTGCTAGTTTTCTGTTGGATGTAGTCTCCTCATCAGATTTAGATAAAAACATAATGACCTGTAGGAAAGAAGAATGACTTAAGACTGGTGATCGCAGGCTAAGATTTTTAAAAGGACCTTTCAATAGGCTATTGTACTAAGACGAACCTTCCCAAGACCACTCTTTTTTAGCTGTTCTTTCCTGTCATACTGCTCTAAATCAATGGGAAACTGCATAATAAAACAACTTTTGTGAAAAAAAAAGCAGATAGAATCAAAGGAAAAATTGGTTATCAAATATAACTCAAGCCAAGCATGTAGCAGTAACATATACTGGTGCTACAATGGAATTCATCAAGCATATAGATCAAAAAAATAAAGGACTATTGACTAAGAAAAGAAAAGGTACAACATACATCAGTCAATAACTTTAGTATGGCAGTTCGAATATTCATATTAGGCAGACTTCCATCAGGCAGAGGTTCAAGCCAATTCTTCAGAAGAGTTAGTACTCCATGATCTAAAAATTCTTGCTGAAGCTTTTTCCTGCAAAAAGGTTTGTTAAATGATAAGTCAACAGCTACAAATAGTGGGATAACTTCTATTTGATAAGTGTAAATGTTGATTCACCCGCCATGACATAGATCCGGGTCCAATTGCTAGCTGGTGTATTGGTTGTGATTTAAATTTTTGTATTTTACAGAAAATATAACTCAAAACCAAGTTGAATAGAGAAAAAGAATTCATGTAGCCAACCCAAACTAGTTTGGGGTTAAGGCTTTATTGTTGTTGTTCTTAATTCAATTGGCTAACTACCAAATAAGATGCAAAACAAAATATTCTAATGCACAAGGGATCTGACCAACTGGCCCCAAAAGTTAAGAAATGGCAAAATGGTTATGTTACAGGGTATTTGATCGACTTACTTTGAAAGAACATCTATAAGCAATGGAAGCTTCTTGAGCTTATTAATGGCTGGTTTGTTTTGCCTATTTAGTTCAGCATCTTCCTCAGCTGTGACTTCAAGCTCAGCCATGAGATGTTCAACTATCAAAGCAAGTTCAGCAGGTGATTTCTCATTCTTCTTCTTCTTCTTACCCCCTTTGAAGAGCCGATTGATTTCATCATCTTCCTCACCCTCCTCAGCCTGTAGGAACAGCAATGTGAAGAATTCTTATTCTCACAAAGAACAGTTAGAATAAAACAAGTGATAGACACCAAAATATGAAGCCCTTGCACAGCTAAAGACCACTTGGATAGTATATTAAAGAGCAAAAAATGGTTCAGATAGATGTAATGCTAAATCATTATCTAGAACAAGATTTTAAATCTCATGGGATGGAAGTATTCCAATTTCTCCATGGAATGGGACACTCTACTGTCCCACCCTATATTGTTATCCATCTTAGTAGAGCATCCTGCTAGATACCCCTATCACTCTCTCCTTCTTCTCTCCTTTATTTCTTTCTCACTCTTTCCTTTCTTCATTCTTTCCTTTCTTTCTTTCCTTTTCTTTTACTTCTTTCTTTCCTTCCTTTATTTGCTTTTCTTTTCCTATCCTTTCTTTCTTTCCTTCCTTCTTTTCCCCTTTCTTTTTCTTTTCCTGCCTGAGGTTACAGAATCCCACCCCCTATCCTGGTCCCATTTTTCTATAGGAGTAAGACAGGATAGCTGGGATACCCCCATCCCATTGGAACTCAAAACCTTGGTTTAGAAGATATTATTGCCTTTATAGGTTAAATGCTCCATTAATATATAACAGTTGCAGACCCATTGCAAGTGGTTATGTAACTCAAACAACATCATGATGGCTAGCATGACAATCATGATGACAGCTAACACCTCTTAACCAAGGCTAACACAGGAACTGTAACTTAAGAAATGAAAAAGAAACTACCAACCTGAGGAGCATTCCTAGGAGAACGAGCTTCATTGTCGCTTCCAAAACGATCGGCAGGATCAACACCGCTATCATCGATGAAGTTCTCATCATCCACAGTTCTCATGCCCTCTTGGTCATCCTATTCAATTGACATATAAGAATTCTAAATAACATGGCTTAGCAGTAAGGCAGTGCCCTATTATTTAATGACTTCAATTAGAAATACACAGCTCCATTTCACAAGGCTGTTCAAAATATCCAGCTCTTCAGAATCTGCAAGTAAATAAAATAAGAGTAGCATCCATCATGATTAACTAGACATTATTCACAACCTCCAGATAACCAGCCAATCATGAAAGAAAAGGGATCAAGTTATCTGCATTTATGATTGGTAAATATGAGGATCCAAGCCGCCAAATATCTAAAGATAAAACCACAATTAACATGAAGAAAACAGAAAATCATATCAAAAATTCCATTTCTATAATAAACCAAAGTTAAACCTTAATTTCATGATGTAGCAAGCAATTAAACAAACACTTAACATACCTAAACATTAAAAAATAAGCCCCATGTCATTTATATTGCAATAGTTTGATGGATTAAGGATGATCAACTACTTGAGAATACTTCAAGTTGTGCCACACTGCCAACAAAGGCATGATCGCCAAAAAAAGCACGCTTTGTGCAAGAGTACAACCTAGAATGAAATGTAAGGGGCCAGTTGGTTGCGAAATATAAAGTCCTTCAACCAAGAAGAGACCTTCCAAGGCTCCTCCCAATTTGAGAAGAGTGCATAAAAAGAAAGGAGGCAAAGTATGAAAGGAAAAACAACATTTCTCCCTAAGGTACAAGTTGTAAACCAAATGGTCGCATCATATTTTCTCAGAAAAAAAGGTTCAAATCAAAACACAAGCCCCTAACAAGTGTCTGCATAGAAAAAAAAATGTAACATGGGTAGGATATAACTGTCAATGTTCACATGAGAAATCCAGTCATGTGGTTACATAATTAGTGACTCTTAGAAGATCACAGCCGCGCTCAATATCAAAACATCGACTACTTTAAGAAACAAATATTCCACCTAAAGGCTCCATGATCACAGGTCACACTTAGACAATAATTGGATGGTGAGATCCAGGGATCAGGGAAAAAATGATTCAGATAGTTTTGAATCATATGCAAATTTCTATCAAATTCACCATATGGACTAGGAATTTCTATTCTAGGTTTTCATCTTTGAAAAGACAAGAAATCCGTCACTAATTATAACATTAGTTGTGTGAACAACAAACTAGAAGTCCCCATAATGGCACATGGAATTGACTTCATCAAAAGATGCTGGAAGTCACCCTATGTGAGGCTAAATCTAAACTGAAATTCGCCAGTAGTAAACATGTGCAAGGCCACAGCGATTCTTTTGGTAGCATGACTCAGAAAATAACAAAGTAAATAGTGAGCAAACTGAGACATTCATTACACTATGAGCAAACAATGTAATCCTAGAAAACAATATCACATGTTCACCAGCACATTTTGCAATTTCCCACTTGACAAGAAAACATAGCATGGTTTATCATTCATCATATTCCTTACTAGGTTCTAATTACAGAAGATAAATGCTGCATCTATACTATACATGCAATGCATAAGATAGTTGAACCTACCAACACTCCATTTCATATGTAGTGTAGATGTTTATAAGGAACTAAATACTCAAAAATGGTAAATGGATCCTGGCCCACTTGTCATTCTTCCCGTTCCATTTTTCATTCCCTGTTCTCCACTTGTATGCCTATGCAACACCACTATTGAAGAACCCCTCCCATACAAAAACCTCCAAACCCTAACCAGCATATCATGCCAGCCTAATACAAGGTCAGGACTTCACCTATGAAAAATGTTACAAAATGAAAGAATCTACCTTTCGAACCCTTCAACAAAACGTTGATGAATTAATTTTCTGCAACACAAGGCACCCAATATTGCTCACCCTCCACTCTGAATAGAATGAAAGATGGCTTGGTAACATTAACCCAAGCTCTTCTATCAACATGCTCCTTATTCTGCATGGCAATAGAATTGGAGTAACTTCTGGTTCTATGCTTCTTCAGAATTAACACTTCAGAACAAATAGATTGCTCATTGCTCTGACAAGAGCCTTGACATGGGGAAGCCACATTATTTCCAGAGATAAAGTTCAGTTCCTTCTCTGTACTACAATTTTTTATCAAAAATATTGAGGCACTCAAATTTGATCAATAGGAGAACTAATATAAGAAGTCCTTCAGGTAATCATACAAATCAGACAGAAGACCTAACTCCAATTGCTTACGAGGGAAGAAATTCGACTTTCAAAGATCGAGGTTAGTAGGTTACCGAGTTTTCAGATATAAGTCAATTTCTACCACATAATTTTATAATCAAGAACATGAAATGAAAGGGGATCGTGCAGACAGAAATTGACGACAAGATAAGTTCAGTCAAACCTCTGAATCTCCCCCGGCGATGGTGTCCCATAGTTCTTTAATCTCCGGATCACCACCGTGATCCTGAGAACCCCCATAGCCCTTCGATCCCGCCTTGAACACCTTAGCTGCCGGCCGTTCCATCTTTGACGACGACAACTTCCTCTTTTCTTTCTTCCCATTCCCCTCCTTTCCCACCTTCAGCAGATACGAGCCCTTCCCCTTCTTCGAGGAAGACGCCTCCTCCTCCTCCTCCCAGTAATCCAAACCTTCCCGGGCAGGCGCCGCCAGCGGGCTTCCACTGCGATCGAGCGAGCTCTCCCTGGCGCCCTTCTTCACCAGCCTCTTCCTCGGCTTTCCGACCTTGTCCTCGTCCACCGCCGAGTCCAGCACCGGCGTAGGCGATCGCTCCCGCCGCCAGTCTTCCTCCTCGTCGTCGTCGACCCGGTACCCGGGCTCCGGCGAGGGTTCCCGATCGGAAGGCATGTCGGGGTCCATCAAAGGCTCGCCGTCTTCATCCATGTACCTAAAAAGAACATAGGAACCCTAAATTCAAAACACAGGAGAAAAGTGCGAACGGAGAAACGAAGAAAGGGGTTAGGGTTTGATCGAGGAGCTCACGGATCGTTTTCGTAACCCATGACCGCGAGACGAGAAGAAGGCGAGGGTGATGTAAAGCCCTCAAGCGAAGGAGAGAGAAACGACGCCGATGAGGGGACGGCTTTGGGGAAATATTGCTTGGTGTGGAGCGAGGGGAGGAAGGAAAGCGCTGGGACAAATTGCCTTCGTTCCTCTCTCTATATACCGACTATAACCACAAAAACTCAACCAGATTCGCCGACTTTGGATATTTTTCATTTTAGTCCATGACGTAATCTTTGGTCGCATATCGTTTCACTGTTTCTATTGCTTTGTTCTCGTAAAATTCTTAAATTACGTTTTGCCCCTTTTCGTTTTAAATTGTTCATTTTCAACGCTATTAAAGATTATCGAAATTGCATGGTGACTTTAGAGATCCGCGGTAGACCTACTAATCCAATTTTAATATAAATTCAAATTTAAGGTTGTAAGCTTATCACCCATCCAATTTATTAATTATTAAATAGTAATTTGTTGTAATGGAAGGAGCTCTCATGCCATTTGTTGTGATATGGAAAGCATTAAATAAGAGAGTACAAATAATAGAAACTTATTTGAAATTTTTATTATCAAAATAAAACTAGATATTATAAGGATTGCTTTTTATTAGATTTTTGGTTCTAAGGTTATAAAGATTATTCCATATTAAATTTGGGAATTAATAGGATATCTTCTGTCACACTTTAAATCCGGAATGGATACACTAAAAAATAATCCCAATATGTGCATATCTATCATTTTACGTCAATATTTAATTTAATTAAATAAAAATTAAAGTTTTATTTAATGACTCAATATAATATTAACAATATATTCATAAACGCCTAATATAATGTTACTATAATTGATAAACATATAAAAATTACTATCATAACTTAAAATTGGAACAAAAATACCAACCATCTAAGGAGTTTAGCAGGTGCTTTGCTTGCTTCTACCTCGGGTTAACATTTTATTTCTCTATATCTAAAATAAAAATAATAATTGTTAAAGGATAAAATCGGTATTGTATTGATAATCGTGCGAAGGGGCTAAGATCAGCCATGGCCCCTACCTGCTACACTGCGCCCATAAAGAACGAGCTTATTAGTATGATTCGGCGGATCGAGCAACGCGTAGCTCGGTTTCCCCGAGCGATCCGTAGCTCGGCTCCCCCGAGCAACCCATAGCTCGGCTTCCTCGAGTAATCCATAACTCGGCTTCTCCGAGCAACCCATAGCTCGGCTTCCCCGAGCAATCCATTGCTCGGCTCCCCCGAACAATTCATAGCTCGGCTTCTCCGAGCAACCCATAACTCGGCTTCCCCGAGCAACCCATAGCTCGGTTTCCCCGAGCAATCCATAGCTCGGCTCCCCCGAACAATTCATAGCTCGACTCCTCCGAGCGACCCATAGCTTGGTTTCCCCGAGCAACCCATAGCTCGGCTTCCTCGAGCAATCCATGGCTCGGCTTCCCCCGAGCAACCCATAGCTCGGTTTCCTCGAGCAATCCATGGTTCGGCTTCCCCGAGCGATCCATAGCTCGACATGCACCTCCGCGGAACGAAACTGTTCTCACGACTGGCTTATTTCTTTTGTCATATCTCAGCCGCCCTCGTGCCTCTGTTGCTCGAGCCGTGCTTACGCCCTAGCAGTGCGAACTATCTGTGCATTTCGGCCGTCAAGGCCAGGTCGTCCCTCGATCGTCTGAACCAAGCCTTTTCGTGCCCCCGCGGAACTTGGCGTGGGAGAGCCCAAGTCTAGTGTAACAGAATTCCAAACGATGAATCATACCGAGGCGTGGCCTAGGATCTACAATAACGGCCTAGGGCCTACGCAGTCATCGGATCTTGGGCCATCAGAGAGCTCTCCCAGTCGTCGATCCTTCAACGGACAAGATACGGATCTCACCGGCCTCACAACAGCTTGATTCGAATCATCTCAGTATCCCAACAACCTTCGAACCTTCCAGAAGGCGCTCAAGATTCAGGTGATTGTTTATAAATAAGACACTCCCAAATTCTCTCAGGTACGCGCAAGCTCTCGTACACAACTCCTGGCTCAGTCTCAGAATCACTCTCTCTTTCACTGCTCCCCTTCTCTTTTCCGCCATTGGCGCTCTGCACGAGCTCCTGATTGGCCACCCTTGGAGGGACTCCCCAGAGAGGTCCTTCTCCTCATTTTTGTTGATCGCTGATCCCCACTGACTTGAGCGACGGAGGGTCTTTTGTGGAGGGCCACCCCCAACGCCTCTCGCGTGAGGACTTCTTTGCAGGTCCGCCCAGGAGGAAGCTCGATCAGGAGGCCGATCGCGCCCGAGTCGGAGGACATATTCCGGCGGCAACAGATTGGCGCTAGAGGAAGGGCCTCAAGTCCCATTAAAACTTGAAGAAAGAAGATAAGGATCTCTCGATCTAGAAGAGAACCTCTCCAATGGCTAATCGGAGAAGAGCAACTTCTGAAGCCCAGGACCAGGTCGCCTCCCAGAGACCTGATCCGATGAGTAGCATGGCGCCGCAGCCGCCACCGGTTGAGACCCCGTTGCCGCCAGCTATCCCGATGACCCAAGACCAGTTCGTCACACTGGTCCAGCAGGCCCAAGCCCTGACCCATCTGGTTCAGGAGCGCCTTGCAGCTGCCCCTACTCCATGCCTCCCTGAGGAGGCCGCAGCCCCTTTTTCTCCGGCCACCTCTTCTTCTAGTCCGCATGGAGCCGCGGACCCCCCACACCGACCCAAAGAGGCCAGACCAATCCCGCAAGGGGGTTGCAACAGGGATCTTTCCAGATCTCGGCAGGCCCGGTCCCTCTCTCCGGAGTCCTCCCGCCATGATTCGACGCCATCCCCGCGCTCTCCTCGTCCGGCCCCTCCGCTTATATCTGAAGAGGAGATCCGTCGACAACTCTGGGAGATGCGTCAGGAGCTGGACGCCGCCAAGCAGGCTCACCCGCCTCAGCCAGAGGCAAAACAGGGCATCCCCTTCTCCAAGGAGATCATGGAGGAAGTGATTCCCTCCCATGTTAAGCTACCCGCCATCGAGCCCTACCACGGCTCCTCTGATCCGGACGATCACCTCAGTAGCTTCCGGTCAATAATGATGTTCCACGGAGCATCAGACGCGATCCTCTACCGCGCTTTCCCTTCCACCCTCAGAGGATCTGCCCGAACCTGGTTCAACGCCTTGAAACCGGGTTCCGTTGATTCGTTTGACAAGCTGAGCCGTCTTTTTATTGGCCAGTTCATCAGTAGCCGCCATCACCGACGAAGATCCGACTCCCTCTCCGAAGTTAAGCAGAGGGAGGGGGAGTCTTTGAGAAATTACCTTGGCCGTTTTAACAAGGCCATGCTGGAGGTGGACCACCTTAATCATGAGGTGGCTATGTCCGCCCTAGCGGGAGGAGTTTGAAGGAGAGCGATTTCTACCTAGCGATGGAGGTCAGTTACCCCCCGAACCTCTCCGATATGATGGCCCTGGCAAACAAATACGCCAGGGTCGAAGAATCACGGAGAGCTGCCCACACGAGCTGGCGAAGAAGAAAGAACCCAAGGGTCTGAACAGGCATCGACCTATCCATCAACCAAGCCCGCCTCGTCGCCAAAGAGCTCCCCCGCCGCCGCCAAGAAATCGCTCCCGGAGCCCGCCCAGGCGATTCGACCGGTACACCCCACTCACTGTTCCTAGGGCGCAAATCCTCATGGAGATAGAGTGCTAGCTTCCCCAACCAGCTCCTCTCCGAGGGAACCCAACCCGGAGGGACCCCACCAAATACTACCGCTATCACCGGGAGCATGGCCACGATACCGAGGAGTGCTGGCAGTTGAAGAACGAAATTGAGAGGCTAATCCAATGGGACCGATTGAACCTGTTCAGGAGGGCGCCCGAGCCAGGATAAGGGGGTGATCGCCAGCCCGAGCTTCAGCAGCCTCCTCCTCCAAATCCACCCATGATCGGCCATATCAACAGGATTGAAGAGGCCGGTAGTTCGTCGAGCTCCAAGAATGATGGTGAAAGCTCGGCGCCAAAGAAAGCATGAACGGGTGAGCTCTCCTTCTCCAACGACGATCTTCAAGGGATACAATTCCCACATGACGATGCATTAGTTGTATCTCTCAATTTAAATAACTACGATGTAAGTCGGATCCTTATTGATAGTGGAAGCTCCGTAAATGTTCTGTACCTTGATGTGTTTGCCAAGATGAAATTGCTCATGGAAAACCTCCGAGCCGTGGACTCCATCCTAATGGGGTTCACCAGTGATGTTATCGTCCCAGAAGGGGTCGTAACTTTAACGGTTCGGGCAGGAACCTGGCCCCTTGTGGCCACTGTTCACACGAACTTCCTGGTGACCAAGCTTCGGTCGCCCTACAATGCGATATTTGGGAGACCCGGCCTGATGTCCCTCAAAGTCGTCGTCTCCATCCCACACCTGTCTATGAAATTCCCCATCGGGCGGGGAGTTGGTGTTATCCAAGGAAGCCAAACTTTGGCTCGGCAGTGTTTTGTCACCAGCCTTCAGTCCAGGATGCCTGAGGTTGATGGGCTGGATGCTCGGGAGGACTTCACCGAGCAACGAGGAGAACCAGCCGAGGAACTGGAAGAAGTGCCACTGGACAAAGCTCATCCCGACCAAACTATAAAGATCGGGTCACCGTTGAAAGGCGAGTCCCGACGAAAACTGGTCGACTTTCTCCGAAGCAACGCCGATGTCTTCGCCTGGTCCGCCTCTGACATGCCAGGAATCAGCCCTGATGTTCTCGTCCATCGCCTCAACGTGGATGAGATGTACCGACCCGTCAAATAGAAGAAAAGGAGCTTCGCCCCAGAGCGGCAGAAAGCTATTGAAGAGGAGGTTGATAAGCTTATCAAGGCAAACTTCATTTGGGAGGTGAATTACCCAAGTTGGCTGTCAAATGTTGTCATGGTAAAGAAGTCAAACGGCAAGTGGCGGATCTGCATCGACTTCACCGACCTCAACAAAGCGTGTCCAAAGGACAGTTTCCCTCTCCCCCAAATTGATTAACTTGTAGATGCCACCTCGGGTCACTAGATGCTGACATTCATGGATGCCTACTCAGGCTACAACCAGATCCGGATGGCCCCCAAAGATGAAGAGAAGACCGCCTTCATAACCGACCGAGGTACTTACTGTTATCGTGTTATGCCCTTTGGTCTTAAAAATGCAGGTGCCACCTACCAAAGGCTGGTCAACAAAGTTTTCAAAGAGCAAATCGGCCAGAACATGGAGGTATATGTCGATGACATGCTGGTCAAGAGCAAAGAAGTGTCACAGCACGTCGAGGATCTCTCGGAAAGCTTTGCGACACTCTGCAAATATCGGATGAAGCTCAACCCAACTAAGTGCGCCTTCGGCGTTAACTCTGGGAAGTTCCTCGACTTCATGGTTTTCCAACGGGGTATCGAAGCTAACCCCCAGAAGATCTAGGCTCTTTAGTAGATGGCGCCCCCGGCATCTATTAAAGAAGTCCAGTTCCTAACTGGGAGAATAGCAGCCCTTAACCGCTTCGTGGCTCAGTCTGCCGAAAGATGCCTCCCTTTCTTTAAAACTCTCCGATCGGCTAAGAATTTCCAATGGTCTTCCGAGTGTCAAAATCATTCGAAGATCTCAAGAAGTACCTCGGTTCTCTCCCTCTCCTCAGCAGTCCAAATCCTGGGGAAACATTGTTCCTGTATCTGGCTATCTCGGAAGGTGTCGTTGGCTCGGTGTTGATCAGAGAAGAAAATAAGGCCCAGAAGCCAATTTATTATATCAGCAAACTGCTTCGAGATGCGGAAATGAGGTATACCCGGATTGAGAAGATGATGTTAGCCTTGATAACCTCAATCCGAAAGCTGCGGCTATACTTCCAAGCACATTCTGTGACGGTCCTGACTGACCAACCCATCAAGGTGGTGGTCCATCGTCCGGAGACATCGGGAAGGATGACTAAATGGGCCGTCGAGCTGAGCGAGCATGACATTCGATTCCAGCCTCGTCCGGCCATCAAAGCTCAGGTGCTAGCTGACTTCCTCCTCGAATGTACCATCCCGGAGGACGACTCCACTCCCAACTTCCCCGAGCACCCAAAATCTGGCACCCGGTGGCTCCTCCATGTCGACGGGTCGTCCAACGCCCATTGCTCCGGTGCGGGCTTAGTCCTCACCAGCCCGGAGGGGGCGACGTTCGAATATGGCGTCCGCTTCTCCTTCCCGGCCTCCAATAACGAGGCCAAGTATGAAGCTCTACTCGCCGGGCTTCGAATCGCCCACGACCTTAAGGTGGAGAAACTGAATGCCTTCACCGACTCTCAGCTGGTGGCCGGTCACGTGTGGGGCGAGTTTGAAGCCCGAGAACCGAACATGGTCCGATACCACCAAGAGGTTCAAGCCTACTTTCTCGTTTCCCTGAATTTGAGATCATTAAGATTCTTAGATCTGAAAATGTTCGTGCCGACCTATTATCTCAGCTGGTGACTGTGGATTCAGTGGACGCCGAGCGAAAATTTTATCTGGAGATTTTGGAGAGACCCAGTATCGCGGAAGCTAACCGAGTAATGCAAGTTGAGGCTGAACCATCATGGTTCAACCCCATCCAGAAGTATCTTAAAGAAGGGTCACTTCCAGGCGATCGAAGGGAAGCCAGAAAGCTGAAGCTGCAAGCCACCCGCTATGTGCTGATTGACGACCAGCTCTACAAGCGGTCCTTCTCTATACTGCTGCTCAGATGCCTTTGCCCATCTGAAGCCAATTATGCCCTTCAGGAGGTACACGAAGGGATTTGCGGCAACCATCTGGGGAGCCGGTCTTTATGCCACAAGGTGCTGCGTCAAGGTTACTATTGGCCAACCATGCAAAAGGATGCTGACGACCTCATCCGAGCTTGTGACCCATGCCAAAGACACTCCAGTATTCAGAGGCTCCCCTCCACCAGCCTGGTCCCCATTTCCTCCACTTGGCCCTTTGCCAAGTGGGGAATGGACATTCTCGGCCCGTTTCCACTTGCCACGGGGCAGCAGAAGTTTTTATTCGTCACCATCGATTACTTCACCAAATGGGTCGAGGCGGAAGCAGTTGCTCAAATAACTGAGGCTCGAGCCAAGGACTTCGTGTGGAGATCCATCATCTGCCGCTTCGGCCTCCCATACACCATCATTACTGACAACGGCAAACAGTTCAACAATCCGAAATTCCGTTAGTTCTGCGAGGAGCATGGGATCCATCACCGCCTTACCTCGGTCGGGCATCCACAGGCCAATGGAGCAACCGAGGTAACCAACCGAACCTTGCTTCAAGGGATCAAAGCTCGGCTCTCTAGAGCCCGAGGTAGATGGGCAAATGAGTTGCACCATGTCCTATGGGCCTACCGCACCACCTCTAGAGTGCCCACGGGCGAGACCCCATTTCGAATGGCCTTCGGCACAGAGGCCGTCATCCCTATGGAGATAGGACTCCCTTCCCTGCGGGTGGAAAGCTACTTGGAGGAAGCCAGTGACGAGCAGCTCCGCGCCAACCTCAACCTGATAGAGGAGATCAGAGAAAAAGCACGGATCAGAATAGCTGCCTACCAGCAAAGAGTGGCCCGTTACCATGCCTCCAGGGTCAAAGGAAAAGCTTTCTTGCCTGACGACCTCGTTCTCCGGAAAACATCTGTCTCCAAACCGCTGGAGCAAGGAAAGCTAGCTCCAAACTGGGAAGGCCCCTATCAAGTAGCAGAGGTCGTCGGACCTGGTACCTACAAGCTGCAAGATCTAAGCGGAAGATCCATCCCTCGGACGTGGAATTCGGACAACCTCCGTAAGTATCATCAGTAGGGTATGCCCTCTACAGGCTCGCCTTCTTAAATTTTTGTTGGCATGTTGTTTCATAATTCATGGCATAATCACCACAAATTATATCACCAAAAATCGTGAAGAAACAAATGCTGCTTACCAATCCTCGGCATGACCGAGTTATCTATTTAAGCAGGAAATCTCCGAACCTCGGCTGGGCCGAGCAAAAAATCTCCGAACCTCGGCTGGGCCGAGCAATAAATCTCCGAACCTCGGCTGGGCCAAGCAACAAATCTCCGAACCTCGGCTGAGCCGAACAACAAATCTCCGAACATCGGCTATGCCGAGCGATGATCTCTGAAGCCCTGACCAAGACTGGAGTGCATAAACCTTGGCCAAAGTCAAGGAATATGTTCTACTATTAAGAATCCCGGCCAAAGCCGAGGAGCTTTTCCCACTATCAAAGCCCCAGCTTAAAGCCGAAACACATGTCTCATCATCACAAATCTCAACCAAACTAAGCAATCTCCAAAGTTTCATCCGGATTCGGGCAACTTATAAGCCCCGACCAGGACGGGTAGCGCGAAATCCTCGGCCAAGACCGAGCGATATCTCCACGCCTTAGCCCACGCCAAGTAAGATACTATCTGAAAACTCGGACGAGCCGAGCAACTTCTTAAACATCCCAAGACGATGTTAGCGCCTCGCGGTACTTCGGTAGAGGTGAAGGACCTCCCTCTACGCAAAGAGACATACGGGCTCTCTTTTCGAAGAAACGCATGTTTCGTTCTACAAACAAAACCATGTTTACCGCGTGAATCCGCAGGACCGCCCAGGTCTCCCTTCAACTTGAATGGGAACAAACGGTCTCCCCTACTGAGGACCGAGCTGCGATTTTGGCAAAAAAAGAGCTCTGCGAATGGGGAGGGCGCAGCTTCAACTCCGTTTTCTCCAAAAGAAACCGCCTCAGGGAGAAGATAAGGCGTCTCAACCAAGGCATCCGGAACCACCGCTGCAGGCACCGTGAAGATCGAGATTTCCTGCATGGCACTTCCCCAACCGTCACCTTCGCTCCTAAGAAACGATGGATCCACCTCGAGAAGGCAAGATGGCTACGCAGCATTAATTAGGGCATCATTGCGTGGGCTGTCAAATCCGCATCCCCCCGTTTGGATCGCGCCACCCAGGTCTATACTCCCTATGCCCAAACCTACGCTTCGAACTAGGGAGTGGGGGGCATGTGTTGAGGGGTAAAATCTCATTGCGTTGATAACCGTGCGAAGGGGCTAAGATCAGCCCTGGCCCCCACCTGCTACACTGCGCCCACAAAGAACGAGCTTACTAGTATGATTTGACGGATCGAGCAACCCGTAGCTCGGTTTCCTCGAGCGATCTGTAGCTTGGCTCCCCGAGCAACCCGTAGCTCGGTTTCCTCGAGCGATCTGTAGCTCGGCTCCCCCGAGCAATCCATAGCTCGGCTTCTCCAAGCAGCCCATAGCTTGGCTCCCTCGAGCAACCCATAGCTCGGTTTCTCCGAGCAATCCATTGCTCGGCTCCCCCGAACAATTCATAGCTCGGCTTCTCCGAGCAACCCATAACTCGGCTTCCCCGAGCAACCCATAGCTCGGCTCCCCCGAGCAACCCATAGCTCGGTTTTCCCGAGCAATCCATAGCTCGGCTCCCCCGAACAATCCATAGCTCGGCTCCCCCGAGCGACCCATAGCTCGGCTCCCCCGAGCAACCCATAGCTCGGCTCCCTCGAGCAGTCCATGGCTCGGCTTCCCGAGCAACCCATAGCTCGGTTTCCTCGAGCAATCCATGGCTCGACTTCCCCGAGCGATCCATAGCTCGACATGCACCTCCGCGGAATGAAACTGTTCTCACGACCGGCTTATTTCTTTTGTCATTTCTTAGCCGCCCTCGTGCCTCTGCTGCTCGAGCCGTGCTTACGCCCCAGCAGTGCGAACTATCTGTGCATTTCGGCCGTCAAGGCCAGGTCGTCCCTCGACCGTCTGAACCAAGCCTTTCCACGCCCCCGCGGAACCTGGCGCAGGAGAGCCCAAGTCTAGTGTAACAGAATTCCAAACGATGAATCATACCGAGGCGTAGCCTAGGATTTACAATAACGGCCTAGGACCTACGCAGTCATCGGATCTCGGGCCATCAGAGAGCTCTCCCAGCCGTCGATCCTTCAACGGACAAGATATGGATCTCATCGGCCTCACAACAGCTTGATTCGATCATCTCCGTATCCCAACAACCTTCGAACCTTCTAGAAGGCGCTCAAGATTCCGGTGATTGCTTATAATAAGACACTCCCATATTCTCTCAGGTACGCGCAAGCTCCCGTACACAACTCCTGGCTCAGTCTCAGCATCACTCTCTCTTTCACTGCTCCCCCTTTTCTTTTCCGCCATTGGCGCTCTGCATGAGCTCCCGATTGGCCACCCCTGGAGGGACTTCCCAAAAGATCCTTCTCCTCATTTCTATTTATTGCTGATCCCCACTGACTTGAGCGTCAGAGGGTCTTCCGCGGAGGGCCACCCCAACGCCTCTCGCGTGAGGACTTCTTTGCAGGTTCGCCCAGGAAGAAGCCCGATCAGGAGGCCGATCGCGCTCGAGTCGGAGGACAGATTCCGGCGGCAACAATAATAATAAAGTTTTATGACCTTAACTCAGTGGGCATAAATCGATAGATCAATAAATATTACATTGTAAAAATTCTTGTATCGTGTTATATAAAAAAATAATGGCTAAAATCAATATCTTAATAATAATAATATTTTAATTTCAATTCATGTTTGTATTACATTAGCTTTCAGACATTTAACTATGATCATATACAATTCTTGTTGTAGGATCAATACATAGTTTCTTCTTCAATACATATCCTATGAAAGTGGGTCTTGATATTAATCATTATTAATCACTCATAATAACTAAGAGTTTATGTATAGTATCAAACGTATATCACTTGTCAATAATCCAATTATTTATATTCAATAATCTTAATTTTTATTCTTTATTTTTATTTATCATATTATTTTATAAAATCATTGTTTATATTGAAATCATAAATAATTTTTTTAGGATAATATTTAAAAATAGGAGCAAAAGCAATCAAATATTAAAAGATTAAAATCATTATTCATACGATAATAATTTGTAGCAATTATAATTATAACATACCGTTTATATTCTACTTACTTGATCAAATTTTATAGTAAACATGTTATGCAAAATTTAGCATTTCAAAAACAATTGTCAAAATCTTAGTATTTTAAAAATAAATAGCTACATGAAAAACATACTCATTATTTCAATTTATATATTTATTTATCAATTATAAAATAAATTTTGATAATCATATAATCTTTTAAAAATCTCAAATTATGGTTTAGTTACTTACCAAAGCTAAATCTTTTTTCACAAAAGTTGTTTTATAAAATACTATAACTTATGATTATGCTACTTACCAAAGTTGAAAATCTCTTTTATAAAAATAAATAATGTAAGATACTTTAACGCTTGTCTCTTTAGATAAAATTATTAGAAACTAATCCTTAATTTTTTTTCCATTAACCTTCATCTTCTTCCTCCTTTTGAACTATTAATTTATCATCAAAAGATCTCAATTGAGCATATTTAGAGAGATTTTCTAGGAAAAAGAGGCCTCGCTCTTCATATAATTCTAATATCCTAAAAACAGTAAACCTCTCATGCAGAATTTTAATTTAAAAATTAAAGAGATAAGCATTCATTAAATATTTTAAAATAGATTTTTGACTTAAAAATAACTTTTAACTCATCCAATATAATTTAAATATAAAAATAAAACATTAAAAGTATCTTTAATCACCATCAATGATTTTTTAATTTATTAAAAATCCATCAGCAATGATATACATTTATAAAATTTCTTCCAACTTTCTTAATTGACCTTTTGATTTGAGTAATTTAAAATGTGTTAAAAAGACAACTCATTACTGAATATTATGAATATAGATTCAATAACAAATTTTAATTATATTATTTTTACATTTTTAACTAAATTTAGTTAAATGGCATCTTAATTTAAAATAAGCTATCAAAATGAAACCAAAGATAATAAGGACTGTTTATTACTATTAGCACATATTTTTGTTGGGGGGAGGGGGAGGGGGAGGGAGAGTTGTGAAAACAAAAATAGAAAACAAAGAAATACTAAATGGGCCCTTAACTATTAGCACATACTCAATAAAATGGATAACAACAAAATAGTTTTGGATTAAAGGGCATGATCTGTTACTAGGAACAGCAGAATTTAATAAAATTTAATTATCGGCAATTTTATGGGCTCCATATAGAAATTCAAAGTTGAAAGAGAAGGAAAAAAAAAGAGAAGATGTTCCTGCAGAACTAAAAGAACAAATGATCTTTTTTTAGAGATACAAACAATATTTGCATCAAGAATGGAATTTAAAATGTAATTCTACCAAAGTTCTTTTCGAACCTCTATTGGAAAATATACTCATAAGAAGTCAAGCATGTACGTGAGCTAGGTAGTGGATACTTTAATTAACAAAACCAGTGAAATTGTCTCTTATGTTCAGCAAAATTTAGTCTTCATATACTAGATTTGCAGATAAATCAAGATGCAGATGTTTAGGATACAAGGGGAAAAAATTACAAACAAGAAAGTTTTCAATAGGCTCAAAGGATAACTGGTCTTTCATTAGAGGTGTGCAAATTTAAAGAGTACTTCAGCCATTCAAAGAAAAATCGCAAATAAAATTCATATAGGCATAGTAGTCAAGAAATGCTATGTTAAGTGAAATTTAGTTTTCATGTAAAATACCCATAAGCCGATGAAGACGGAAGGATTTTCATATTGTAGCATCTTAAGTCTACCTACTGATCCAATTAATCTGTTAGTGGATCGAAACTACGTAGGCACTTAAACCTTTTCTTTTCAATTCAATATAGAACTGATATAAGATTATTTTAAGGTATTATGATTTTTCTCCTTTATACAATCTCTCCTTCTTATTATAATGTTCCTTTTTTACAATCTATTATTCTTGTAATGCTATGTTCAATTTACCATAATTTATCCCAAATGATGCAATGGTGGCTCTAAAGAGTGGCTTCATGATTAAAATCTACTTGCTGACCTAATTAACATATTAGCGGACTGAAACCGCATGAATCTAAAAACTCAGATAAAGTTAATTGATAGTAAATAAACTTAAGTTATAAGTATTTAAACTTTTTCTTTTTCATCTAATGTAGGGGTTATTATTGAGATATTTATATAAAAATTTGAATAGTTGTTTCGTATATGAAGAAAGAAAGAAAAAAAAAATCAAGAAAAGGGTACCATAAGCTAATTTGGTAGAATAAAATGATCTAATTAAATCCTTTTTCAGACTTAACCTGAATAAACCTATTTTTTGGGATGACAAGATAATCCTCCACTGAGGACATACCTTGATGTCAACTTGGTTGCAATATTATTATCTTTTATGAGATAGCAGCAGGATTAGTTTTCCAGTGGTTATTATCTAAATGAAAGCGAAAGTGACCAACATTTCTATTGAGGAGTATGAGAGTCTTCCATCACAAGTTCATTTAATTGTTTAGGGGGTGCTAGTTGGTGCTCCTGGTGACCACTCGCTTAACTTCCAAGTCTTGCTTTCACCCAATCTTCTGCTGATTTTCTCTCATCAGAGTTCTCAAAAAAGGATCCACTTACATATTAAGTGGGAGAAGAACAACACGAGCTGTCATGCATATCTTCTGCTATCCATGACTCGAACTAAACACCACTACAGCATTAAATCATTTGCTGCTGGAGTATATAAGGCTAATTATATTGTTGTACATGAAGATTGCTGAAAAAACAAAAGAATAAATACATTAAAAAAAACATCAATAGCATATGATTGAACTTTCAGTATTCATTAGACCAGAAAATAATTTAAGTAAATATACAATTATTCAAAACATAGATATACCATAACATAAGATATTTCGCATCAGTTAAAATGCTAAAAGACGTGGGCGTGAACGCATTGATCATCTTATATGAAGATGCAACGAATTAGTAGCAGTGCATGTATGAAACCAGGAGTGTTAGCTTAGGGATTGGAAAGGAATTGGAATCAGGAGTATGACTACTGATATGAATGTTAAAGTCTGCACTTTAGTCAGCACATACTATAGATATATATAATTTTATCATTACCAGCATATAAAATCCAACACAGAGATAGGAGAACAGCGAAAGTAGGTACTAATAGTATTTTTACAATGACTTAAAGTCCGCTGAATTGATGCCGGCTTCGTTTGTAGATCATAAATTAAAGGTTAATGGAGAGAGATTTAATGTTCTGTTGGGATGGAGAGAAAAGTAAAGAAAAAAAAAATGAGGAAAGAGAAAATGGAGAGAAATTTTTTTTTCTTTTATTTGGATGAGTGGAAGATAAATAAAAAGGAAAGAAAAATTGATAATTTATAATGACAATAATGTCCTTATTATAAATGATTTAAAAATGCATCAATTTTTTTTTGAAGGGTTAATATTGGAATGAAAAAAAAAAATGAAAGAGCATCTTTGAGTTTTTTCTTCGAAATCTCTTGAGTTTCGGAGAGAAAATTTTTACATGATGCCTATCACTTTTTTTTCCTATTTTTTCTCTAGTTTTCTTTCCTTTCTACTTTTTTTCTCCATCCAAACAAGATAAATTTTATTTTCTCTCATGTTTTCTTCTTTATTTATTTATTTTTTCCTACCTTTCTCTCTATCCAAACACAGGCTTAGTGTGTTTTCAGAAGAACACATGTAAAGTGGCTTGATCAGGTAGGACTTGGGAGAGACATCATTTAGAGGGATACAACGAGGGCTTATATAGCTTATCAAGTCTAATTATCCCGGAATCGGCTTGTGTTTACTGATGAGTCTGCTCCTTCACATAGGGTTATCAGAATAGCCTTCTCCTTATCAGCTGAGTACACTTTTCATCAGAAAATTCTTGATTTCGATAGCCCTGGCACTAGGGTTTCCATGCTGCTTTGGCAGCACATCATTGTACGGTCTTCATATCTTGGGAGCTCCCACCTTTAGGATCCATTAAAATTAACTTTGACAGGAGTGTTCATGGTAGATTTGTAGGATCAGGGTTTATGATTCGAGGGTCGGATGGTGCGATGCTGGCAGCTGGTAGTTTCAGCCATCTTGAGTCCTCGGTGCCTCTAGCGAAGCTATATGCCGCTTGAGCTGGTATTTCCTTTGCCATTCGCAGTCTGGGCATCCATAGTCTTATTATTGAGGGAATGCTATTATTGTGATTCGTTGGCTCCATCAGGATCACTGCGATCATCTGCCTACCAACTCCTTAATCTATGATATTCGATCTCTCCTGCAGGGTGTTCACTGTGTCCAGATACTACACATTTATAGGGAAACCAATTTAGCGGCAGATTGGATCGCCGCCAGAGTGGTCTACTACTCTGATTTTTAGAATCGGAAGCTAAAAGGCTCATGTTCTCTTTCTAACCCAAATTTTATATTATATAGTCCTATAGTGACTTGATTATCCGTCTGTTTTTCAAATTAAAAAAAAAAAAAAACGCCATGATGCCGACTCGCTAAACCACCTCGTGGATTGACGGCTTCATTTGGCCCTTTTTTAAATCCGAGAGCGGGGGGTTTGCGCTTCGGAGGCCGAGTACTCGAATTCGAAAGAGTGCGAGCCCGCTCCAATTTCTCGTATCTGGAAACCAAGAAGCCCTCCCGGGCTCCCAAGAAGCGGAGGAGTGATGCTGAGGAGGGCGGAGAAGCCGACCCACGGCCTAATGGCGGAGCTGCGTCTGGCCTGCGAACGAGAGATCCGGATCCATCGAGAGAGAGCCAGCCTCGCGGCAAGCTCGTTCCACCGGTCCCTGCTCTCGATTCGGTCCATGGCCGACGAAACCCTGGCCAATCGAGGTCAGATCTCTCTCACTCCTCGCTCTTGTTGAGTTCTCTTATGTTTTTTCAAAATTTCTAGGGTATCCATGACCATCGACCCCTGCAGTAATCTCATTTCAGTAATCAAGACGTTTTTGTTTTCACAACCCCTGACTAATCTGAGCAACTTGTACGATGAAACCGTCTAGTTTCCTTTAAAAGTTTATTCCTTTTTAAAGAATGGATGCAAATAAGGTAGTGTTTGATAGCCCAAAAGCTATCCTTGATAAATGTACAGAATAGCATTTATGGATAGCTTAGAAAATAAGCACATTTTTAAAATTATAAGTCTGCCATCAAGAGATAACTTTAGTTGTTCCTGGATTTCCTAGGGAATAAGTTCAGGGGATATGGGTTATCCCCTCTGGTTAATCTTTTTCAGATCTATCCCCTCTAGCTATAGCATTTGGGAATAAGGAGGATATCCTCCCCCTTATCCCCCTATATCAAACACTGAAAGTAAAGAATGACACAATTTTTTGCATGTGATTTGCTATTGTTCTAATTTGTAGACAAACAAAACACTAAAACAACAGTGGTACCAAACTGGCCTTGAGATTGTAGACATGAAGATATCTATCTTGAGCATCACGGTTTCCTTTTGAGGACGTGTTGCTTAGAAGCAATAAAGTAAGCTCTAATGAAACAAAAGTATCAACTGAAAGAGGTTGAGAACATGAAAGAGAGGGAAAAAATGCTGATATCTAGAGTTCATTAATGTAAACATAATTATAAGTTACATGCTTGTCTTGTAAAGTGAGATTTCGTTTAAAGATCGTATTTATCATGGTTCATGATCTAAGAAGTTGAAAAAAGATGATGGCCTCAAATAGGGAATACCTTAAGGTATAATAAAGCAGCTAAAAGGAGGTGAGAATAAGCAAACTGACTATCCATACTCCAAAAAAGTGTTTTAACTCGCACATTTCTAGATGGTTTGTTCCTTATTTCAGTAAATACCACATGAAATTCCTAGATTTCCCTCATTTTAACCATGTTAAGATTGTTACCAAACAGTTGCATCTCTTTTTATCATTGCTGGAAAGTTATCAATAGGAGACACATGTATATATTCATTCATTTGATTGCTTCACGTAAAAATGATCACATCGAGTTGTTGCATGCATAGATTTACTTCTGCAAGATACAGGTGGTCATCACGATTTTCAGGAGTTCTCATCTCTTTTACGTTGTTTTCTTGATCAGGTTCAGCATCAAGGAGAAAACTTCCTGATAAGTTCACAACCTCTTTTTTACGTCAATTCATGAAGACAACAGACAGACATATGATAATGACCAGACAAATTTGCAGGTAGTTCAGTTTCACTGCACTGAATATCTTAGTCCTTATCCATGGATATTTTCTTTTATATTTGAGACATTGTCGACCAAATGTATCAGTTAATTTTACTAAGATACAAGCATGACATTGTACATTTGTACCACAGCAGCATTCATCATGAGCTTGAAAAGATGTATGGTCAGGTCAACAGCCTCACAAGCACATGCAAAGTTATGCTATGGACTTGTAATTCCTAAACTAGATTATCCTGGATTTGTTAGTTGATTGTATATTTTTTCAATCTATAAAACACTAGCTTTTTCTCTTAAGAATAAATATATTAGATACTATGAATGTTTTGAACATGCATAGCTGTTTTTTGATAGGCATCATTAGTAATTTATGCATCGTACCATATCATCATAGTGAATAAATAAAAACATAATTAAAATTGACAAATCCTATACAAGTTACAATTTTTGAAAGCTTGGATCTACTAAATATTACTTTTTTTTTAAATTTCAGGTTGCTATGTATTGCTTTACATAAAATAGCCTTTTCGAGTGTTGACACATTGTATTAAATAGCAGTTCTGAGTTCTAAGTTACAAATAGCTGCTAATTTTCAGGTGCTCAATGACATCAGAAACACAACATAATTTAGCTTCACATGAAGAAGTGTTAGCCTTTATCAAATCGACATTTGGTGAACTTAAAGGTAAAATATTGGTTTTCAATATTTTGGAAATGTGTCTCCTTGCATGTGTTCCTATGACTTTTTAACATCTGCATAATGTTCTTGTATGTAGAAGCTTTTATCCTTTAACCCCAGCTGTGACAATATAATGGGTCTATTGCAAGAAATTATGTTTCTGTCCTCTTGCCAATTCTTTTTTCTCTTCTAATTTTCAAGTTATTAATGTGCCTAGGTTCTGTAGCCAAAAAAGAAACAAGATTAGTTTACTTAAGTTTGTTTGGCTCAGGGGAAAATGATTAATTCCCGCATGGTTAATGCAAAATCTAGTCAAATGGGTGTAGGTGACATCCATTTATAAGGGCTGTAGGTCTGGGATTAGAAACCACCAGTGATAGGTTGTAACTTCTTTATGTAATCATTCTTTTGCTGTATGGTCCCTTATGTAATCTTTCTTCTGTTCTATAAGAGTAAACTCACAGTGTGATTTCTCCATTTCTTTTATATGAAATGGTTTGTGGGGCTCAAAATTATTGAGTTAATATCATAAGTTTGAGTGTCTTCAAGCATTGGCCAACAGAATAATAAATCTGTATACTGTGGCACAAATGCCTTGGCCAAGTTGTTGGATTGGCTAGTTATCTGTTTTATTTTATGATGTTATTAAATATTAGAGGGAGATTAAGTTTCATGGAGCAAATTAGGTGAAACATTTTACCGTTGTAGTGCAAATAAAAAGAATATACCAAACATCGTACCTTTCATGTTGCATGAATTTTTTTATTTTCATTTTACCTTTGTAATGCAGGACCAAATCATCATTGGCTGAATACTGTAGATGGCAGCATAAAATCTTTCAGTCAAGATGGGATATTTTTAGTACTTGTGAATGCATCTGTTGACGATTCCACATCACATAGCCATCATGATTGTATCTTTCCAATTGAAAGAATAAAATTGCTTCAACAGAGGTAGTTGTGTTTAGGCACATTATTTGTATTATATAGTTTTCTTTTGTGTCTATAATGTTTACTCAACATGTGAAATAGTTATTTTTGTACTTCTCTTCTTGCAGGTATCCGAAACTTAACGTTTTGCTTTGCAATGTGGAAGTTCAGCCAATTCAATTGCCACCCATACTCAGCTAACTCAAACCATCATAGAGGAGTATGTTACATATCCTGTCTTGATATCAGAAAAGAATTTTGCTAAGGTGAGGCATGAGTTTTTATTTGTGAGTTATTGCACAAATTAGCATCTTAAGTATTCTACCATCCTTATGTGCCTGCCCTTTTAGCCAATAGCACCTTCCTTGCAGTTACATCCATATTGTCAATTAGTCACCAGAATCTTCTTGAAGCGAGGCTTTCCTGATCTCAAGGATATAATTGCCAGCCAAAGTTGACTAACATGTGACATGCCAATTTGGCTTGGTATGTTTTAATATGGAGCTAAAAGTCCTTATATATATATATATAGGTTTGGCATGGCAATACAAGCATCAACATAGTGCAACATGGCATGGCCAGCGCTAGCTGACATGCCTTGTGCCTGCAGACTTAAATTTTTTTATTGTTCTTCTTCATAATCTTTATGGGAATCTGAACATGTTGTTATTTTTTCCTTAATGTTGTTATGACATGCCATCTTTTGTGAAATTTTTCTAGTTTTAGGCTTACGCATTTTATTCTTTATCTTTTGTTTTAAATGAAACCTTCTTCCTGCATGTGTGAAGGAAAGGAGACTAGGAACTCGAGAAATTTGAGTATGACCCTTAGTTTTCATTGTTTGCCAAACAATGCATCTTCACTAATGGATCAAAATGACCAAAAAATGCCCTTCATTAAGCGTGCCTGTCAGAAAACTTTTTCCATTTATTCATCCATAACAGAAGTAATATGTAAATTGGTCTCCTTACTTGAACCTATGTCTTTCATGTATAATTACTTTGTGTGAATCATAAGTTTCAATTAAGCAACTGATTTGACTGTGATGTGAATCAAACAATTCATTCTATTTTTTTGTGACCTTTTTGTTGGAATTATATCTTTTGGATGTGTTCAGGTGACAAATGGTGGATGCTACTTGCTATTTGAAGGCTCTACAAATCGTTTGTTCCATTTCAAGCTAGATGAAGAGCTTGGAACCCTTGCAAAGGTAGTCCTCTTGCAGTCTTTTTGTGGATAATAGTCCAGTATCTATAACTATCATTTCACAATGTATGGAAAAATCTAAGCAGTCGACTATAAGAAAGTCCTTTCTTTGATGAAATCATGTGATTTAGGCATTTGTTTGTTTCCATGGATTTCATAGTTCTTAAGTAGTTTTGATTTTCAGATCTTTATGGGCAATTTGAAACATCTGGTTGTCATAACAATGTCAAGCGTGTAGAATACTAAAATTATTTTCCTCACATGTAGGATAATTTTTCTGCTGTCTGAACCCGTATACCATATGAAATAGTTCCAGCTAAATAAAATGAAGCATTAGTGGTTGAGGGACATTTTGGTAAAGCTATTGATTATGAAGTCAAACTGCAACAATAATCAGCTGGTAGAACCTAGAACAAGTTTAACTGGCTGGTTATCTTTGTGAGGTGTCCAGAACAAACTATGGTAATCTAGCTGATATGCACTAAAATGAGTGTTTGATTCACAAATAGTGGATAAAATGATGGACAATTTTTGTAAGGCATTATGTGATTATTCACATGAAAAATTAAAGGATGCCCCCATAAGCAGAGGGCTGTTATAAATGCTAACAGTCAAAAGGAAGAGAATTAGGCCTAGGAGAATATCAAACCTGCTCTTGCGGATATTTTCTTAATGCTTATTCTTATCCTGTTTGCAAATTCAGATGTTGTGACTGGTCTGACTGCACCAAAAAAAATTCATATTTTATTGAAATCAGCAGTACCATTTTCATAAGGGACTATTTGGATTGGGGGGAATAGAGGGAGGGGAGAAAGGTCATAAATTACTTTGTTTTGGGAGGAGGCGAAAGAAAGAGGGAGAAGGGAATTGGAATGTGAAAAGATGTTATGCTTCAACTAGGTTCGATGCAGTGATGTAAAATAAATTATTAACATTGAAAATAATACTACTAGTTTATTAATTATCTTTGCTGGAGAAATTTTGTTAAGCATTATAATAGAATTTGATATTACCATCTTCATGATCCAATGATGGCAAAGCGTATTCAAATCTACCCTTGAAAATTGAACCATGATGACAGTTAGCAAGTCTTGTTCCAACTCTTCATGCCTTCTTATTTTTGGTGTCTTTTATTTTATATAATGAACATATTTCTTTGCATTATTTGTTTTATACTTCATGACTTAATAACCTGAAGTAGGAGGTGCCTTGATGTGGCATCTATATTGAAAGGATAATAGTGGTCATGAATTAAACTCTGATGAACTTAAAGGAATATGCTATAAAAAATTGACAAATGGAAAACCATTAGATGCAATTGTTCACTTGACTATTTTATGGTCATTTTGCTTGATGTGGCAGTAATTGGAATTGTTAGAAAGTCGCTGGAACCAGAAGCATGATTCCAAGGTTGCTTGTGAACTATTTTTTAGTTCTTTACAAACAATTTTGTTATTTTGTGTGCCATACTAAATTATTTAAATGCTAGAGGCAGGCTAACATGTGGGAAACATTGTACTTGCTTCTTATGCACATGGTTATGCTAATATGCTCAAAGCTAGCTTAATTTCTGTTGAACTGGGGGCATAATGTGCCAATATGATGCCCCTATGATATTTCTTTTTTAAGTTTTATGGACTTAGATTCGATGATCTGAGCCATGTTTCTTTCATTTCATGCTTCTTATAAAGTGTTGGTACAAATCCTAGATCAATAGATGTGTGTTTTTCTTACATAAAGAAAAATAATATTGATGTATTTGTGTTATATATGTGTTTGGATGCATCGATCTGCATTGTAACTAAAATTGCAAGCTTTGAAATGAATATTATTAATTTGTTCAATCCCAATCAATATATTTCATGCAGTGATTGAGGAATTCGGTGTGCTACAAAAAGACAGCGCTGCTACCATTCAGAACTCAAATTTTGATAGAATAAGGCAACTTGAGGTTATCAAGGAACCATATATTTGTTCTTACAGAAATCTGCTTCTGTATTATCCAGGTATGGCTTGTTTTCTCATTTATTTTTAATTAACATTCCATATGGTCATAACTGTAGATTCTCATCTTTTTAGATCATGTGTCATTCAGTCTTGTTATATGGTCATGTTTCTATTGATAACTAGGCCATGTATCATGTGTTCACGACCATGTTATCTTCTTTTCTTTTCTTTTTTTGATCATTCCAGGATGTTTATCTGTGGATGAAGATGGAAATCGTATATTTATTTCAGACAGCAACCATCATCGGATCATCATAGCTGATGGTGATGGGAAGATTTTAGACTGTGTGAGTAGTATTGGTAGTTTGTCACATGATTAATAGATACATAACTATGGCTTTAAGAGTACTTTGTTAATTTTTTAAAAACTGTCTATATTGTGAAAAGCAATCACCATAAGCATCAGTCTTCTCTCAACCATTTGGTGAGCTTTATGGTCCGAATCTTGAAGCATTCATATACCTTCAATGCTATTTCTTCCTTCGTGTAACTAATGTTGTTGCAGAAGACATTAATTTCTGTTAATGAGAACAATAGGCAGATGAAGATTCATAAGCCAGTCCCAACTTGGTGATGATTATGATTGTGGTTTATATTTCAATAAAAGATGTTTGTGGTTATTATTAATTTATATATGGCTGCTCTTTAGGGGGAGGGGAGGGGGGGGAGTTGAAGTTAAAAGGACTTTTAAAGTAGCACTTCTCAAAGATATCTTCAATAAGAAAATAGGAAGGTTTTTTTTTTTTCATTTTTTTTGACTGTAGAATCAGATTCCTGTGTGATGAAGCCCTCAAGGTCCGGTTATGGTAATATTGGAGTTTCCTCTTGAAGGAGCTCTGTGATGTGAAGAACAAATTGATGTTTCCTGTAATGACTTAAATGAAGATTTTAAAAGCAGAAGATATCTGATCCTTATTCTCTTCTCACTGCTCAAGAGTCAAGGAAACCTAATTTAAAATAATATCTGTAAGCATTCCATGTGTACAAATCACTTTTCAAGAGAAAAAAATGTGATATATGATAAAAAGATGTGTTTTCCTCTTTCGATGTTTGTGCACTTTTATATTAACTTCTCTGATATATAAGTATTTTTAACAAGTAGCTCTATAAAATTATAGGCTTTGTGTTTGCGCATATATTCTAAGTGATCTGGTGTTCAAGAATATATATTGGTTTATATTTACTGTAAGTCCACAGGTTGCAACCTTACCAACTTGTTATTTATGCCAACATAGAAATTGTTGCTTGATTTCATAAGAAGTAGGTAAAATATCTTAGAGATTTGATGATCATAGATTTAAGATTTGACGTTCTGTTTTCATTTATCGTTTGTTGCATTCATATTTCCTTATGCAGGTGATGTTTCGATGAAATTCAATAGTTACATTTTGTTTTTTTTTTTTAATATTGCTTCAAATTTATGCATAACTCCGCTAAGGCTAGTCCCAAGCCTCGGTAAAGGAGGAGGATTGCGTTAGGTAGTTGACAGCCAGTGTAAAACTCTGTCAGATTCTCTAAAACATAAATCTACTAAATCAAACTACACGAAGGATTAGGATAGACTTAGCCTTAAATAGAGCAGAGTGGAGGAAGCATATTCATGTAGCCGACTCCATGTAGTTGGAAAAAGGCTTAGTTGAGTTGAGCTTCAAATTTATGCATAGAAATGGTTCTCATAATCTAGCATATAGAATATTGAATTATTTTATCACAATCTTGCTTTGGCACCGGCAATCTATTATCAAATAATGATTCCAACCTATAAAATTTCAAGTAGACTGGAACTAAGTTCATATTGCAGATTGGTTCTTCCCCAGGTTTCGAGGATGGTGAATTTGGATCTGCCAAATTATTTCGACCTGCTGGATCCTTTTATTGCACTGCTGATAAAAGCTTATATTTTGTGGACTCTGAGGTATAATGTACACTGTGATAGCTGTGATACTTTTTTTAATCTAGATCTTTATTGATTTCCTAATAATACATGCTATTCGGTCTTCAAAGAGCATTTCATGTGTTAAGACCTATGAAAATGGACTATCTCAAGATATCTGTTTCCGGATTCTATATCTGATTATTAAAAAAGGCTTTTCTCAAAAAAAGGTAGTTGGTAAATGACCAGTAAATAGAAATAATCTTTTTGTTGTTTTGGACCTTATATTTGTTTTTTTGTACTCAGTAATTACCACAAATCACAACCATCATCACCAGACTTTCTGTTCTTATTAAGGTCTGAGCTAACAATTCAAGCAAGCCTTTTCCAATTTCACCTCACAACTTATGTCCATTTTGTTTAGGCCACTCACCCCATACTCTTCTTCTGCTGACATTTAAGCCCTTCCTGTTTGAGGCTATCAGCGATCCTGTTCTAGCAGATTGCTGTGGCATCCTAGGCTTTATCAATTTATAGTTATTAAATTGTAGGCTTTTACCTGCTGTGAAGACTCTTCTCTTTCAGCAGATTAGCATGTGTGGCATTAGATTCTTGCACATTAATCCACACTTCTTTATCTTGCTTTTCTCTGTGATATACAAAGCAGGCCCTTTTGATTGCTAATTGACTCCTTTTTTGAAAAAGTTGCCTCACTTTTAGTTTTGTGATTTCTAGGTCCTTCTCTTTTAGTGGGGATGTTTATTACAGTTTGGGAGCTAAGTTCTTTTTTTTCTTTTCCAGCATTTTCTATAATTTAGGTTTTCCAATCTTGCATGATAATATCATATTTATTGTTATTTTGTAATGTTTCTTGTGTTATCGTGCCTGTTACTATATTAGCAATTATATGAGTAGTTTTCTGGAAATGAGATCCAGCAGTGGGTTTTCATGCTGTTGATTTGTTGTTTCTATATATCCTTTTCCCGGTAGAATCATGCAATTAGAAGAGCTGATATGGAAAAAGGGTGTTGGAGACTGTATACCCTGTAAGCGTACAAAAAAATAGTGGCATATGGAGTTGGATCTTGGATAAACTTGGACTTGCAAGAAAAATTGTCCAGAAACCTGAGAAATTTGATCTGGACTTGATTACTTTTCCGTGGCACTTGATGAAGATAGGGGAGGATGACCTCTTAATTACAAACCGCAGGTAATTTATGTCCCTTTGTGTCTTTGATTTTCATACATCATTTATTTCCATCACATACACTTGAATTTTGAGACACCGTAACGCTCACTGCTGGTTGTGATGGTTTTCTTGTTCAAGCAGATATGCTTATGTAAGAGGCAATGTGCATATCTTAATGCTTGTGAGTGTTATGATTTATAAACCTTGCACAACTGTCTGTTTGCAGTAATGGTCTATGATCAAGCTTTACAGACATAAATTAGATTTGAACCACATTTTAAGCAACCATTAGACAGTTCCCTCTATAACTCAATATTGGTGGTCCATGGTTCTGACCACCTAATTCACAGGTCTCATCTATTCACCATGTTTATGGCATATTACCAAGAAGAAAATTTTACAGGAGAACTTGTTCTATAGTAGTTGAGAGGAATCCCTTAAAAAGTCAATATTTGATTATAAACAATATGAAGACATCTACATAGGGATAGCAATTTTTTTTGTTTGGCTGTTTACCAGCCGGTACCGTTTCTAACGAGTCAGGGAATCCCTGGTCTAAACGGCTTAACAGATACAAAAATTATCCATTTAATGGCTAAACGGGTAAACGGTCAAAGACGGTATCCTCCACCCCGCCCCTGTTTACCTGTCCCCATCCCCATTAGCTTTAATATAATATATTTAAATTTTAAATAAATAAATAAATATATTAATATATTAAATATTAAAAATTTAAAATAAATAAAAAATATATACTAAAAAAATCTTAGTAAAACACGTTTGAATCTCTTTGTCATTTCTTTAAGCTTTCAAAAATTATAAGTTCAATGAATTTTTTTATTTTTTATATGTAAATGGCCAAATGGGTACCCAATGGGTATCTGTTTACCCGGCCGGGTATCCCCGTCCCTGCCCCATTAACTATAACGGCTTAACGGGATGAAAAACGGGAAGGTTTTCCTCAACAGAGACGGGGACCGGTAAAGGCCACCTTGGGCCATTGCCATCCCACATCCACAAACACATTAAATCTTTTGGCTTTAAAAGAAGAAAAGCTAATAGCATGTTACATAAACTGAGTTTGTCAAAATTTGGATTGCATCATGCTAAGTTATGGGATTTGGTTTCAACAAGCACATATTGAGAAAAAGAACACAAGAGAGTACAATAAGAAATTGCCTCTATAGAACGTATGGTCAAGAGAACTGGGTTTTATCGACCAACCATCTGATTGCTTAATATATTGTGCCCTGTCTGTGTGCAATGGTTTTTATATCAATTTACTTGTTCTGCAGTTTTGAGACGTCATGGATCATAAGCATGGCAACTGGTGAGATCAAAAAGGTTCTAAGAGGTTTGTTATCTGCTTTTGCTTTTGTATTATATCTTATTATATATGCTTCAACTAACTAATCTATTTAAAGGTATTCCAAATATCATGGAGATTTGTGGGCATACAATAATGGAGAAAGTGGCACTACTGAAGGAGATTTATGAGAATTGGTCAGCAGAGGGACTTCAACAGTCCTCTTCTTTACAGGGAAGTCCTCATGCTGGTTTGGTGTCATCAATTGCAAACCTACAGAACTACACATTTTTTTCTGATGCAGGTTGGTGAGTTGCATATGGATGACCTTTGGGCTTCTATGTCTGCACTCACAGCAAATTGTTAACATGTATTTTTCCTTTCATGTGTTTTTTCATTTAGCCAGTCAAAGGGTTCTGAAGTTTCACAGGGAATCCCAACGTATTTCGTGCATTCAATTCTCAAACTTAGGGGTCCTTGGTCTACCTTATTGGCTGGCATGCCCTCTTGAGAGAGTTTATATTAGGTGAGATGGTCCAATTCAATTTTCTATCCATTTTCATTGTTATATAAACCTTAATATCACCATTTTGAGGGTAGACAAGGCACTTTAGATGTATTATCCTTTCAGGAGCGATTTAGAGTCATTCTGTTTTCTAGTTCTACTTCTTTGACATCTTTTATGATGTTCCAGCAGATATTCGGGCGGGTCATGGAGTGAGCATCTTCGTTGCTTCAATGTGCTTCCTGGTATTAATTGACATCCTTGTTCATTTACCATTTCAAATATTCCATGCCTGCTGAACAAACCTTTACATTTTGTTCTGTTTGTTCATTCCTTTATTTATCTTTGGCACAGTATACTGATCCTTAGTATGTCAAAGTTTCATTTCCTCACCAGTGTGATATTCGCGCTTTCATTCTTAATGTAGATATACTACAACAAATGCTGAATATGTTATATATAACATGTTAATACTGGAAAAATGTTACTGTCAGTGGATCATGATATATTATTTACTAACTCTTAGTGTTCCCAGCTTAATTATGTTATGACCAATCACCTTGTTTTGTTTGTGTTTTCTATTATTAAGTTATGCTGTAAGCTATGTAGTTGAGTTTTCTTGCTCCTTATCATGTGATTGTTCCCATGATTTTTCCAATGTTCTCACTTTTCTAATTAACACAGGAAGGTGCGATATACAGGTTTACATAGATATCCCAGTGGGTACTGAACTGGCAGCACCAATGGAAGAGAGTTGTATCTGGCGCCAAGTAAGAGGATCTGCTGCTGAACTTTCTGGATCAGAGGGAGAGGGCACAAGCACCGAGAAGGTATTGATCTCCCAGAGCTCTTTTTTGACTTGCACTTGATAGCATGAGACTATTTTTATTGCTTATAACAATTTGAAAAACTTTGGATGGTCTACAAGGTCAGTATTGCACAACAGTGGTTTGATGAGTTGGATAACCTTGCCTTTTCAAGACCTGAGGTAGAATCAGACATCAAAGATGAAGAAATGCCTCCAGATAGAACCTTCCAAGATAAGAACGCAGTGCGTTTTGATTGTGCTGTCAACATCAGTCCTGGGACCAGTGAGGTATGGTCCTTTTAACTTAATTCCGTTGAGACACTGCAGAGTATATGACAAGTGAGGACTAGCTATTTCTTTTCACGTGTAGAATAATAAGGAAGCATCTTGGGACACCATAACTTTATTAACCTAATTCTTGTAGCTAATTCCCAATTAAAAATTCTTGTGACAAATCCTTGCCTAAGGTTGTAACCAGGCCAAATTAAGAGATTGCTTTGGTGTGTTCTGGTAAACTAAATCTGGTTGTGTTATCTTGATGATTTGAGTGCTTCTGGAATTGGTATGCTAGGAGACTATAGTTTTGTGTGCTGCTTTCTGATCCTATATGTTCAATATTGTAGTGAAGCTTAGATAGTGGTGCTGATGTTACCTTGTTGGGTTGCAGATTTTTCACGTCACTGCCCTGTGGCAGAAGTTTCTTCCTGCAATGAACCTTGTAGTTGGTGATAAACCTCAGAGATTGTCTACTTTGTTTTTTAGAAAAAGGGGGTTAGCACTACAAGCTAAGCAAATGTATTTAGCACAGTGCTAACAAGGACTGTTGTTAAAGATGGGGTTGATAGGGTTATCTAGTTTGTAATATTGTGCTATCTCGTCTTCATTATCATTCTGTCCAGGTAGAACTCCAATGTACTTATTATTGTTCTTTTATCGAAACCAGGGGAATAGTTGCATTACATGTTAAAGACCGCTAATAAAGAGTGTTAGTCTTGGCACAAACTTTGTTTGGGCATTGTTCTCTTATATGCAAGATCCAGACACAATGCATATTGAGTTTTGTTACAGCTCATCTCACATCTCACATGTCCTGCATTTGACGATCTTTTTGCATGCTGATGTTGCAATGCATTCTTAAGCAATTTTTTTTAAAAAATAAAAGCAGTTTTTTTTCTTAAACAATGGAAAACAGCAGATTCAAAAAAAAAAAAAACAAAAAACAAAAAACAAAATAGGAGAAAATTGGAGGAAAAAAGAGAGAAGAAGACTGCATTTGTAACTTTTGCCATCTCTCCGATGGTTTTGGGCTTCTCATCTCTGCTGTAAACAGAGTTGGTAATCATCATTTTTATGTATGCCTGCATTGTTTTCGTTTTCATTGTAGGCATGTTTCGTTGCTGCTTTACTGTGAAAATTTGTCACTTGTGATTTTGTGCAGGTGGTGGTTTCTACTGTTCTCTATTTGAAAATAAGGAAAACTCAAGATAATGGGGAAGAACAGAAGAATGTAGCGATGAGGATTCTGGACTATCAAAAACATGAAGACAGAAAATTAGAGGAGGATGCTTGCACTCAGCTGCTTTCGAAACTTGTGGAGACTTGCAAGATGTGATATTCATGAAACCTTTGCATCTCAGAATAAGGCTCGAGTGTGGTGACCACCCAGCAGCTGAAACATTTAACGAGACCATCCTCACTGATTCCACTGTAAGGGTCGATATTTCTTTAGACTAAATTATATAATAGTTATTCGCTAAGTTATATAATCAGTTTTTGTTTTGCTGTCTCAATATCCCCAAGCTTGTTATTATCATTGTTTCCGAGTAATCTATCTCATTCAAAGTAGATAGATAATAATAAAAAGCTTTATTTGTTATTTTTTAAGATAGTGATGACAATGATGATGAATGCTTGCACTAAAAAAAAAAAGGCTTTGGGAAACTAAAGATAGATGATATGCTTTTTTTTTTTTTTTTTCTTTCATCCTCTCTTGTAAAAGATGTCACTTGAAGCCACGTAGATAAAATGGATGCGGTTAAATTTAGGCTTGATATGAATGAAAGGCGAACTCATGCTGTATCGTGCATGACTTTGTCTTGGTTGGGCAACGACCCTGCATGCATTAGCAATAGCGTGGGTGAGATCATGGGCTGCCCAATCCATCCCATCCCATTCAGTTTGACCTAAAATTTTAGGTAATCTTTGAAATAGGAAATAAAAAGGAATATTTAAGGAATATCTCCTCTTATTTCTAAAAGTCATAACTATAAGGTAGTGTTTGATAGCCCAAAAGTTATTCTTGGATAAATGTACAGGATAGCTGAGTCATAACTATAAGGTAGTGTTTGATAGCCCAAAAGTTATTCTTGGATAAATGTACAGGATAGCTGAGAGAATAAGCATATTTTTAAAATTACAAGTCTGCCATCAAGGGATAACTTTAGTTGTTCCTAGTTCCTTAGGAATAAGTTCAAGGGATATAACCCATGGTTAAATATGGGTTATCCCCTTTGGTTAAACTTTTTTCAGACATATCCTCTCTAGCTATAGCATTTGGGAATAAGAGAGAATATCCAGGTGATATCCCCCTTATCCCTTATATCAAACACTACCAAGGGATAGTTGGGAATAAAGTTAATCAAAGGAATAATCTATGGTTAACCATGGTTAATCATAGGTTATCCTCTCAATTTATTCCATAAAAAATACAGGAATAGCTGGTTATCCTTTCAATAAGAATAAAAAAAGTTATCCTATGAATTTATCTTTTACATTTGATACGATCAATGGAATAGCTAAAATATTCCTAAGATAGTCAGAGAATAAACTCTATTCCTTACATTTATTTATGAATAATATTTTTTTATCAAACACTACCGTTTGGCCGCCATAGAATGTATAGTTTCGATCTAATAAATCTTTCTAATTCCGCAAGAGGTGGGTTGATATCCTTCAACTAACTTCTCACAGCTGCCGAGTCTGCCTACCATCCCGTTGTAGGTGGGGAACATGAATGGTTGGTTAAATATTGCATAAAAATTCATCTATCGAATGCCAAATTGGTCATCTGCTTTTCCTTCGCGAACCTGGCATTCTCGGCCATTGTTAATATATTGTTCCGTCACCCAGAAAAGGGGCACCATGTTTAGCGGGGGTGGGTGTGGGAGCGGGACCGGGAGTGTCGTGGTTAAAGCTTTCATTTGTTGTCTGCGATCCCCAATCCCATCAAAACCAAACGTAGCTGTGATCAATTTATTTTTTTATATATTTAATTTAAGTATTATTAAATTATACTCTTATAATTGAAAAAATATATAATTTAAGTATTATCAAATTATAATTATATGATTTAAAATGTTACATTTAACTATTATTAATTTTTAGTTTTGTCAAATTACATCTATGGGTTGATATTTAGATTTAATTATATATATTTTAAACACTAATAAATTACATTCATAAAAAAAAAAAATTAGACACATTAAGTAGCTTGATTAGATTTAAAATACATAAAAAAGTTAAAAATAAGTTTTTAAAAAATATGAATGCAATTTAATAATGTAGTAAAGTGTAAATGATAAATTATATTGACATAATTTGATAAAATCATACTGTCGTTTTGAAATTTCTAGATAGCATCGACCGTGCTCGCTCTTTTTCTCGTTTGAAGTCTACTCGACCCTCTAACTTTTATATACACCTTTCAATACATGTAGACTGGCCATGTAAAAATTTTTATTTTTTATTAAAAAAACGATAGTATACAATTCTTACAGCTACAAGATGATTTCAGTAGATTAGCATTTATCCACAGTTCAAAGTTTACATGCATGTATATATTCCTCAATGAATATATAAGTATCATCTCAATATTAATGTTTTACATGAAATCCAAACTTACTTTGAGCCCATTTGGATTGTAAAAATAGAACTTTGGAACAGGAATCGATTGATTCTGATCCAAGTGAATGGAATTGAAATTCGATTCCAATTATATGTAGAACAGGAATCATCTTTTTTCTTTTTTAAGGAGGATTTGAAATTTCGATCCTTGTTCAAGATTGTAATTCACATCACAACCATAATTATTCTTATGGTTCTCGCTCATCCCTTCTTTTATTTTATCCTGTTGATCAACCATTTTATCAGATCCATAAATGATAGAAGTATACATTTAATTGCACATTAAAAAATAAAATCATAATGAAACATTAAGATGAAAATCCTAGCCATAAGATCTATAGCATGGTCAATGATAAAAGCATATGTTGTAATCACAAAAAAAAAAAAAAAAAAAAAAAAAATTATAGTCAAACCCTAAAATGAAAATCTAAGTGGTCTCTCCTTTTCTTTCTAGAGCTAAAAAGATAAACCTGTTATATTTTTCTTCTAGACATTAACTGAACAAAATATCTTCAATTCTACATAAACAATTACATTCAACAACTATTTCATTCATTCTATGGATTCGAATTTGAATGAATAAAATAAAAAATTTAGGCTGATCTCGATTTTAAGGTTTGGATATGAATCAAACAATAATACTAGGAATCAACCTAATTTCGATTCTGATTTTCATATGTACCAAATATATGGAGAGAATGGGTGATTTTGATTTTGATTCTAATGGAATTGGGTTTTTATTCCGGTTCTAATCCTAACACCAAACCAAATGGATCTGTTATGAATTTGCTTAGACGATATTCCTCTTCTTTCCTTTAGTTGATAACTCAAAGTTTGTTTGTGATCGTTCAAGATGATAATGGATCAAGTGGAATCATCTTGGTTTGGATCATTTTAGATTTAGGTTTAGGTCATTGAACCTAAATCATAACCCTAAATCTAAAATGATTCAAACCAAAATGTTCAATGACCCTAAATGATTAGATTAGAATTATTTCATGGTTTATATTAGATTGGTTTTGGATTTTTTTTTTAAGAATTCAATACATACTTCTCTCTCTCTCTCTCTAAAGTATTTCATCAATGATAAATTTGATCATTTTTTTTACTTATTCATTATTTTAGATTTTAGAGGTCGGGGGGTATAGGTTGGGTTGGGCCTAAGGCAAAAAAGATAGCTCGAGGCATTAGGCTGAGCTGGGCCAAGCTTGACCTCAATTAGGGTTGTAATCAAGCCGAGCTGAGCCGAGCTTTCCAGTGCTCAAGCTCGGCTCGTTAACAAATACTCGAGCTCGAGCTCGAGCTCGTTTAAATTCGAAAAACCACGTTCAAGCTCGGCTCGAGCTTGATTACAAAAAAGCTCGGGCTTGACTCGAGCTTGGCTCGAGCTCACTCATTTGGTATGAATAGAAAGCTCGACAAGCTTGACTCAAAAAAAGCTTCTTTCAAGCTCGAGCTTAAATTGAGTTCGTTTCAAGTTCGACTCGAATTAAGCTTGTTTAAAGCTTGGCTCGAGAAAAAAAAAAGCTTGATTCTTAATTAATTTTTCTACCAAAAATCGAATAAAAAAAGTTTCTAAAGTCATCCACAAAATTATTAGTCTAACAAGATATAAAAGTAATTTTAAAATAGATAAAAGTCTAAAAATAATAAACTCCAAAGAAAATTACATCAAACAAACATAACCAACAAAAATAAAACAGAACTGTAGCAAAATCCAAAATAATACAAATATCTCAAAGCATTTTTTAAGTGATTGTGAACTCGTTGATGTTCTTCTTTTTCTGTCAAGATTTACATAAAAATAGTTATACTAAAGAATAAACTAATATAAATAAATAAATATAAAAGTTTGAGTTTACTTTGTTTTTTTACTTTATCCCATAAAAGGCTCGAAACCAATCTTCACTGCATAGTAAAACTTGAGTTGTATTTGCTCCTAAGGATGTTCGATACTGATCAATCACTCTACCTCCAGCACTAAAAGCAGACTCTGAAGCAACTGTTGTGATTGTAATTGACATTATCACATGCCATCTTTGATAAAACTCTAAATTTTAAACTGTTATTCTTTCACCATTCCAACACATCAAAACTCAAGTCATCTTGACAAATAAACCTCTTATTCTAAATATATATCCAATTCAGATTTTTCTTATTCAGGGGATACTTCAATGCTCCTTATATAGTTCTTAAATTCATCTTTCCCCCAAGATTTTCCTTTCCCAACAACAAAGCTAATACTACTAGAACTTTCTTTCCTATTTTCAGCCTCAATTTGGGCAACATATGTTCTATGAGCTTGTAGATATTCATTGTAAAGCATGCACAAAGTCTCCAAAATAATAGTAACATGCACAACTGAATCAGCTTCTGAATAGATCAAAGGAAAATACCATTCAATCATTTTCTTTTTATATCTAGGATCTAAAACACAAGCCATATATATCAACAAGTTACAATCATCCCAATACTTATCAAATTTTTCTTTCATCTTTTCAACCATTGATTTCAGATAATCTTCTTCAGCCACTGATTTTTTATTCAACATCTTTTTGATGCCATAGAGCTCAGAAAGAAATAAATTCGATGTTGGATATTCACTGCCTATAGTAAAATTGTGTTAAACTTATCTTAATTAAAATATTCAAACTTTCATTAATCATATCATACTCTAATAATGGAATTCATGAAATAAGTTGAGTTAGTAATCAATACCTGAAATAACTTGAGTAGCTATTTGAAATTCTTCAAGAAATGAGCACACTTCAGCAACTTTTGTCCAATCTTTCTCACTTGGCAAATTGACATAAGTTGGATCTCTCTATTGATAGCAAGGAAAGACATTCTTGAACTCCAAAGCAGCTGTTAGCATATAATAAGTGGCATTCCACCTTGTACAACAATCAAGAATAAGATGCTTTGATTACAACTTTAGTTGCTTTGCGATTTCAGAAAATATGTTGAGACGAGCTTCTGAATTCACAATATGTTTTAAAATTTTACACACATTCTTGATAATATCATCAATTATGGATAACCCATCTTGAACAAGGAGGTTTAAGATGTAAGCACAACATCTTACATGAAACAACTTGCCACTTAGAGGTATTGGACTTTGTAAGAAAGGTTATCTTTCAATGTTCGAACAACAACATCATTATATACAGCATTATCAATAGTCACAGTCCAAACCTTATCTTAAATTCCCCATTCAATCAAACACTTGTGTAAAGCATCATAAATAGCAATTCCAGAATGTGGAGGTGGAACATCAACAAAGTTTAGCATTCATTTCTGTAAGGTCTAATTAGAGTCCACAAAATGAGAGGTAACAACCATATACAACACCTTTTGTTTCATTGACTTCCATGGATTTATAGTGATACTTATTCTATTAGCATTCTTAAGCAATAGAAAAATCTTTTTTTTTTTCCAACTCATAACTTGTGAAGCAATCCTTTCTTACAGTTGTACCACTAATCTTTTGATAATTTAGAGTTGCAGTCCTCATCAACATATTGAACAAGTCATACTCCACAAAATTAAATGGTAACTCATAAACCATTATCATATGAGACATCACCTTTCTAACCTTAGCTTGATTGTATTTGAAGTTCTGAATTGCACCAATAGATTCTGACTCCGCTATGGTTGAGATGACTGTGAGTTGTTTTTGACCTTTCAATTTGATCTCCTTCATAACACACGCCCGCAAGTGCCTAAGTAAGTGCGTTGTGGCCCACTCTTGAGTAGTCCAAGTCGTTTTTTACAATGAATGCATTCTGCCTTTGTGGTACCATCTTTGATGGTAACTTCTTTGAATTCATCCCACATAGCTAATGTTTTTTTTTTTTTTTTTCTTTGGGCAAAATGGATTCTTCTCCCCATCATCATCAACAGAATCTTCAACAATTTCTTCGGTAACTTTGTTTTCATTCTCGTTAACATATTCTCTAGAAAACCTCATTTAGCTCAGTCGTCATTTTCTGAAAACAACATAAGAGAAAATATTATCATAATTTTACATGAAATAAAAAATATCTCATGCGCTTCAACGAACAAAAAAAGCATATCATCGCTGGGTTATCAAATATGTTCTCAAAAACGAGAAGAGGCCATGAGATCTTACCTGACGAGAAAGAGCGGTGAGCGATTAAGCACAAAAACTGAGAACCAAAGGAGAAGATGATGGTGAGTTTAGGACTGGCGAAGGACAGAACCAAACGGAGGCAGTGTGAGGAGAAATGATATCTTTGTGCTTAAGAGTTAAAGAGAGTCTAATCGGTTAGAAAAGATGAAAGGACAGAGAAGATGAAAGGATATATTACTCACAACTCATAAGCTCCTAATCGAACCAGCTCGCAAGCTCCTAATTAAGCCGTCTCATAAGCTCTTAATCGAGCTGTCTCGCGAGCTCTCCCGTGTTCAAGCTTGGCTTGCTTATCAAACGAGCTTGAAAATAAAGCTCAAGCTTGGCTCGTTTATATGATGAGCCGAACATGGACGAATTTTTATCGAGCCGAGCCTTGAGTAGCTCGTGAGCGGCTCAGCTCAATTACAACTTTCAAGCCTAGGACAATCAGCCTAAGACCGACTCAATAAAAACATCCAAGGGCCCAAGCCCAACTCAACTTGGGCCCTAGTTATAACTTTATAATATATTAAATATATTTGCATATAGCATCAAAACTTGGAATGGAGTGGGGTGGTTAAAGTTTTTGCTCATTACTCTCATATATTTTTTAGAAGTATTTATTTATATATATATATATATATATATATATATATATATAATCTTTTAAATTATAAATATAAAATATTGGATCGAATCAAGCCTATATTTTCTAAAACTAGGCTTGGCCCAAAATTTGAATGGACTCAAATTTATAGCTCGATTTGGCCCTATGGGCTAAAAACATTAGTTCAAGCTTGATAAATTTTTGGGCCGAGCTTAGGCTAGTTCACTGGCCGTTCGCTCCATGCTTACTCCTCGAGTAGCTAAATATAAAATTATAGCATAATTAAATACTTAGAATATTAAGATGATATAATTAAAAATATGTATAAAATTATACATTAGAATAATATTAATAAAATTATAAAATAAAATGAATAAATTTTAAAATACGTTTAATTTTTATAAGTAAAAATAAAAAAAAATACTTAATTCTACCCTTCTATATTCTTCTAAAAGAAATCGTTGAAGTCGATCCTTCAACAACGTAGAAAGATGAACTTCTAATCACATTATATATTTAGTTTTGTTAGCATCAATTATATATATTAAAAAATAAAAAAATAAAAATAATAATGTAAATAATCTAATTGTTACTTCATAAAATTATATAATACTATCAAATAAAATTTTAAAATTTAAATTAAAAGAAATTAAAAATATTTTTTATTCTTATAGTCAAATAATCAAATATGATGATGATAAAAGCTTATAAATCTTCTAATAAATATCATTTTTAGGTTACCCATGGCTCCTTTGAGAAATTTTTAGATTAGGTTATATTTGAGTTAGTTTGAGTTTAGATAAAATAACAATAAAAATAAAACTCTAATTTATATATCTATTTGATACGGCTGGCCATTTTCTCTGGATGGTATTATTTTTTGCACGGCTTTTGAAAGCAATGATGTGACAGCAAAACCCCTTTCGCGGGCCCTTCAGCGTCGGCCCCAGCACTGAGAGTTTGGCTCCGGCCTCCAGCGTCGGCCTTCAGCATCGGCCATCAGCGACGGCCCAGCGCTGAGACTTCGGCTCCGGCCTCCAGCGTCGGCCACCAGCGTTGGCCCCAGCGCTAACTTCGGCTCCGGCCTCTAGCGTCGGCCTTCAGCGCCGGCCACCAGCGTCGGCCCCAGCGCTGAGACTTTGGCTCTGGCCCTCCAGCGTCAGCCTCTAGCGACGGCCATTCAGTGTCAGCCTCCAGCGCTGGCCTTCAGCCCCGACTCCCAGCGTCGGCCTTCAGCATTTTCCACATGCACAAAGACCAGTCTCATACAACGGATCCCGTGATCTAAGGTCCACTACCGAGCACCTCGCCCACCAAAATCACGGGCGAGTGTTAGCTTGATCGGCGGTTACCGCTATAAGCGGCCCTTATCCAGCAACAGCCCAACAACTTGCCGTTCGATGAAACATCACAATGGGAAAGATTCGACGGTTCCAACAGAACGAGGTAAACGGGATCCCAACAGGTATAAAGAGGACCCGAGCTCCATGCGAGGGGACTCTCTCTGGCTTCTCTTTAAAATTCTACACAAAATTATATCCCTGTTCTACGACTCACTGACTTGGGCATCGGAGGGTCCCCGCCGGAACCACCGGTCCGGGACTTTTTGCAGGCTCTAGAAGGAAGACGGCGACCTCTCTGCACACGCAACAGTCTCAGCCTACCCGACGTTCATCGCACGTGATTTGGCGCAACAGATTGCGCGCCAGGAAGGGGGAGACCGGGTCGAAAGTTCTCCCTGGAACCCCTCCAATTTTGCAAAGGAAACGATGGTGACTACGCGAGCACAAGAGGCTTCCTCCAGTCAGGTAGCCGGCGCATTCCACGAGCTGAGCATTCGGAGGCCAATCTCCATGCTCCGCCCCCTGCACTGACAAACCAACCCGACCGGCTTGAAGTTCTAGCCCACCAGGTCCAGGATCTGACGACGATGGTCCGGGGGCTGCAAGAACATTATTTGGCTGCTGTAACTCAACCCCCGCTGGACGAAGGGGTGCGGGGAACAGTTCAGTCTCACCAAGGAGGGACCCCGCCTGAGGTCTCCCACCGCTCACCCCCCGAACCTCATCACCAAGGGACCTCGAAGCGGTGGCGGTCTCCCTCTCGCCACTCCAGTCGTTCCCACCACCGGCTGGGGAAAAGAGAGTCCAGGCAGGCGCATTCTTTGCGCCGGAGGTCTTCTTCAGCTCCTTCCTCTGATTCTCCCAAGATGGCACTCTCCGGAAAACCACCCGTCGGGCCGAGCAAAGGCTCGACGAGTATAACCGACGGTTGGACGAGCTCAGCCGCCGGATCACCGACCTTACGGGAGCTTATGAACGCCGCCCCCGCTTTCCCCATATCATAAAGGACCGGTCCCGCCCGGTTCCGTCTCCCCAACTGGATCCATACGATGGGACGACGGATCCCCTTGACCACCTGGAGAGCTACAAGGTCCTTATGCAGGTCCAGGGAGCGACGGACTCCCTTTTATGCGTCGCCTTTCCGGCCTCTCCGAAAGCGGCGCGCGCGTGGTACTCCCGCTTGCCCCGCGCAGCATCAACTCATTTCGGCAACTCGAGCGATCTTTCCTGGCTCACTTTGATGCCTGTCGAAAGATCCCGCGAGTGGCAGATAGCCTCTTTGCTGTTCAGCAAAGGAGTGGCGAGACCTTGAAGGATTTCGTCGCTCGATTTAAGGAGGCGGCGTTGGAGGTGTACAACCTGGAAGATTCTGTAGCCACTTTGGCCCTGAAACGAGGACTTCGCCCATCCAGGTTCGCGTATTCCCTGGATAAGAAGCCTCCGAGTTCCTATGCTGAGCTTCTGAGCCGAGCCCAAAAGTACATCCGCGCCGACGAGGGGATTCTTCCAGGAGGGAAGTTGACAAGAACACCAGTAATAAACCACCGCCCACTGATCACGCCGGCGCACGACCTCGAAAGCCCGAGCCTCCACGCCGCAGATCGCCGACCACAGACACTGGTCCAAGGAGCAATTCACCCCCCTCATGGCTCCCATCTCTCACATCCTGCTGGAGATCGAGGAGGAACCTTATTTCAAGCGTCCGCTCCCTTGAAGTCTGGGGCCCCCCGCAACAAGGAGTTTTACTGCCGGTACCACCGAGACTACGGTCACGACACCGAGGACTGCCGCCATCTAAAAAAGGCCATTGAGGAGCTGGTTCAGCAAGGCCACCTGGGCAAATTTGTTCGAAGGGGAAATCCCCCCGCGCCGGGCCCCCGGTGCCTCCGAGTCGCCCGGCTGGCGTGGATAATGCCCAACTGAAAAGACCATAGCTATGATTTCCTGGGGAGCGGATGGTGGTTCGAAGAGGCAGCGAGAGGGAATAGACTCTGTAATTCCTTTCTTCGGAAAGGATCTAGATGGGGTAGTTAATAAACATGACGACAGCGTCGTGGTTCCATGACTATAGCCAAACATCCTGTAAAAAGAATTTTAATTGATAGTGGGAGCTCTGTGGATGTCTTGAGTTATGAGGCTTTTGTTCGGATGAACTTGTCAAGGTCTTTGCTCCGACCCGTTGCCACACCGCTAATGGGCTTCACGGGAGACTCAGTGAACGTCGAAGGGAAATTGCTCTCCCGGTCACGGCTGGAACTCCTCCATGTCAGAGCACCGTGGTTATAAACTTTTTGGTGGTCCGGTCCCGCTGGCTTATAACGCCATCTTGGGAAGACCGGGGTTGAATCTGCTGGATGCCGTGATCTCCACTAAGAGGTTATTGGTAAGGTTCCCCACCAATGAAGGGATCGGAGAAATGAAGGGGGAGCAAAGCCCACTTCCGCCTTGCTACCATCTGTCGCCCAGCCCGCTGAACGCGGCGTCAGCGACAGCCTCTGAGTCACTCGATCCTAGGGAGTTGGGAAGAAGGGGAGAGCCGGCAGAGCACCTTCTAACCCTCCCCTTGGGTGATGACCCGGCAAGGACTGTTCAGCTGGGGGCATCGCTCCCAGAGGAAGCACGCCATCAACTTCTTACTTTCCTGCGTGCCAACACTGACGTCTTCGCATGGTCATCCTCAGACATGCCGGGCGTCCCTGAAGAAGTAATTACCCATCGACTTAACCTCAAGCCAGGTGTCGGCCGGTCCGACAGAAAAGAGAAACTTTGCTCCAGACAGACAGAAAGCTATCGACGAGGAGATCCGCAAGTTAATGGCTGCGGGCCATATTCGGGAGGTCCACCCCGAATGGTTGGCTAATGTGGTGCTAGTCCGCAAGGCCAACGGAAGCTGGAGAATGTGCGTAGATTTCACCGACCTCAACAAGGCATGCCCAAAGACAGCTTTCCCCTACCTCGAATCGATCAACTGGTGGACGCTACATCCGGCCATGAGGTCCTTAGCTTCATGGATGCTTTCTCTGGATACAACCAGATCCGGATGAATCCGGCGGATGAAGAAGCTACCTCCTTCATAACTGAAAAGGGGCTATATTGCTACAAGGTAATGCCTTTCGGGTTAAAGAATGCGGGAGCCACTTACCAGAGGCTGATGAACAAGGTCTTTGAAGGTCAGATAGGACGTAACATGGAAGTGTACGTGGACGACATGTTGACAAAAAGCGTTCATGCCATGACCACATCGCGGACCTAGCGAAACTTTTGACAGCCTTCGTCGGTACCAGATGAAGCTGAACCCTCGCAAGTGTGCATTTGGGGTAACAGCTGGGAAGTTCTTGGGTTTCATGGTGACCCGGAGGGGGATCGAAGCGAACCCGGACAAAGTCCAAGCCATCTTGGACATGAGGCCTCCTGCCAATAAGAAGGAATACAACGCCTGACAGGAAGAGTAGCCGCCCTAAGCCGCTTCCTATCCAAGTCCGCTGAAAGGTGTTTACCTTTCTTCAAGGCGCTTCGCAGAGTCAACGAGTTCGAATGGACGAAAGAATGCCAGGAGGCGTTCGAAGGGTTAAAGAATTCTTATCTACCCCGCCACTGCTAGCCAAGCCGACGGGTGGAGAAGAACTCCTTCTATACCTTGCGGCCTCTCCTGAAGCTGTTAGCTCTGTGCTAGTCCGTGTGGACACTGATGGCACACAAAGGCCAGTATACTATACGAGTAAGGTGCTTCATGATGCAGAGACCCGATATTCAAACATGGAAAAAATCATCTTTGCATTGATCGTGTCTGCCCAGCGTCTGCGGCCGTACTTCCAAGCCCACCCGATCGCGGTGATCACAGACCAGCCTCTGAAGACAGTTCTAGCTCGCCCAGATACTTCCGGCCGGCTGGCAAGGTGGGCCCTCAAGCTGGGGGAGTTTGATCTATCTTTCCGCCCTCGTTCGGCCATGAAGTCTCAAGTCTTGGCAGATTTTTTGGTTGAATGTACTTGGGGAATGGAACCACCTAAAGAACCTCCTACGGACACTCAGCCCCTCGGAACCAGTGATGATGAGTGGGTCCTTCATGTGGATGGGGCATCGAACTCTCAAGGGAGCGGAGCAGGCCTCATCTTGGCCAACTCGGATGGGGTTGTGACCGAATGTGCACTTCGCTTCCTCTTTCCAGCCACTAATAATCAGGCGGAATATGAAGCTTTGCTATCCGGCGTAAGGTTGGCTCGAGAGCTTGGGGTGAAACGCCTTAGGGCATTCACCGACTCCCAACTGGTTGCTGGCCAGATTACAAAGGAATACGAGGCAAGGGATCCCATCATGGCCCGCTACTTAGAAATGGTGCACTCGCTGTTTCCCCTTCACTCACTTCAGCGTCAGCTACATTCCTCGACAGGAGAATGCTAGAGCCGACGCCTTATCCCGTCTTGCCGCCTCAGCTGATGGGATGTTGGGAAAGCTTATGTGGAGCACTTAGAAGCCCCGAGTATTGATGTACCAAGAGAAACTTTACCAGTGGAGCAGGAGCCCTCCTGGATGGACGCCTATGTCCGGTACTTTACTGAGGGCATCCTTCCAGAAGACCCTGCCGAAGCTAGGAAACTTAAAAGACGGGCCCCAAAGTTCTTCATTATGGAGGAAAGCTCTACCGAAGGTCGTTCTCATACCCTATCCTCAGGTGTGTCGGTCCCACCGACGCCAATTATATTCTGCGGGAGATACACGAAGGGATATGCGGAAGCCATCTGGGGGGCAGGGCTCTTGCATATAAAGCTCTACGTCAGGGGTATTATTGGCTGACAATGAAGGAGGATGCATCCGAACTCGTTAAGAGATGTGACAGCTGCCAGCGTCATGCCAATGTCCAACATCAACCGGCGTCCAGCTGACCCCTCTAGCTGCACCATGGCCCTTCGCACAGTGGGGCATGGACATCCTGGGACCGTTCCCTCCTGCCTCCGGACAACGCAAGTTCCTAGTGGTGGCCGTCGACCATTTTACTAAGTGGATCGAGGCGGAAGCTCTTGCTAAGATCACGGAAGCCAAAGTAAGGACTTTCTTCTGGAAATCTGCCGGTTCGGGCTACCGCACACCCTCGTTACAGACAACGGCCGACAGTTTGATAATACGGCCTTCCGGGAATTCTGTGATGGCCTGGGCATCCATCATCGATTCACCTCAGTAGGGCATCCCCAAACCAACGGCGCAGCGAGGTGACCAATCGCATCATCCTCCAAGGACTCAGGGCTCGGCTAGATAGCTGCAAAGGGCGCTGGGTGGAAGAACTTTCCAGTGTGCTGTGGGCCTACCACACGACGCCGCGAGCACCTACTGGGAAACCCCTTTCAGCTTGGTCTTTGGGACCGAGGCGGTCATCCCAGTGGAAATAGGAGCTCCTAGTCCCCGGACGGAATTATACCACGAAGAAAGCAACTCAAACCAGCTGAGGGCTGATCTGGATTTGGTGGAAGAATTGCGAGATCAAGCACAGCTTCGCATGGCAGCGTTCCGTCAGCGAGTGGCCAAGCACTACAACTCTCGGGTGCGACCCAAGACATTCCGTCCGGGAGACCTCGTTCTGCGAAGAGCTGAAGTATCAAAGCCGACAGAGGGGGGCAAGCTGGCACCAAAATGGGAAGGACCATACCGTGTCAAGGAGTACTTCACCATGGGGCGTACAAAGTCGAAGAGCTAGACGGGAAACCGCTCCCTCGCACTTGGAACGCCGACAACTTACGCCGGTACTATCAATAGAACTCTATTGTCATTAATTTGAATTATTTGATACATGAATGATCAACATGTTCTTGTTTTCGAATGAGTATATTTTAGCGCCGGCACCAAAGACCGGCGCCCAGCGTCCAAAGACCAATGGCAAAGACCAACTCCGCGTTGGCAACAAAGAAGCATCGGCACACTTAAAGCGTTGGCAACAAAGACCGGCGTCCAGCGGCACACTAAAGACCGGCGCCCAGCGTCGGCACAAAGACCAACTCCGCGTTGGCAACAAAGACCAAATTGGCACCAAAGACCGGCGCCCAGCGTCGGCACCAAGACCAACTCCGCGTTGGCACCAAAGACCGGCGCCCAGCGTCGGCAACAAAGACCAACTCCGCGTTGGCACCAAAGACCAACTCCGCGTTGGCAACAAAGACCGGCGCCCAGCGTCGGCAACAAAGACCAACTCCGCGTTGGCAAAAGACCAACTCCGCGTTGGCAACAAAGACCGGCGTCCAGCGTCGGCACACAAAGAGCGCCCAGCGTCGGCACCAAAGACCAACTCCGCGTTGGCACCAAAGACCGGCGCCCAGCGTCGGCAACAAAGACCAACTCCGCATTGGCACCAAAGACCAACTCCGCGTTGGCACCAAAGACCGGCGCCCGCGTCCAAAGACCAACTCCGCGTTGGCACCAAAGACCAACTCCGCGTTGGCAACAAAGACCAGCGTCGGCACACAAAGACCAAGCGTCGGCACCAAAGACCAACTCCGCGTTGGCACCAAAGACCGCGCCCACGGCACCAAAGACCGGCGTCCCGTCGGCACCAAATGTTGGCCTTGTGGCACTGGGACAATGTTGCGGTTCATGGTCCCATTTCGCGTAACCTACTTGACATAGCCCTATTGGTGGTGATTCACGACAGCTTCAACTAAAGCTAATATAACCAAAGGTGTGAAATAGGGATTAAAACATTCATTGATTGCTAAAAGTTACAAAATTGCCGACTGAGTCGGACAGAGCGATACAAAAAGAGAAACTAAAGCTATTAATGGTCATCCGAAGCCGGGACATCATCCTCAGGAACGTCATCAGGCTTCAGTCCCTCAATATCCTCTAGGTCGTAGAGCTCCTGGATTTTATCTTGCAGTCTTGAAAGCCGGCGTCATAAGCAAGCGCCGCTGACTCGGCCACCTCCTTGTCGAAGGCTTTGGACTTTTAAAATCTTCTACGGCCTCGGCAACCCTTTTTTCAGCCTCGAGAGCTTTTTTCTCGGACTCAATGGCCCCCCTCTGGGCCTCTGTCACTGCCGCCTCCAGATCTGCAATTTTGGTTATGTACTGGCGGGTGGCTTCTTTGGCTGCATTTGTCTCAGCGGAGGCAGAACTTAATTGGGTCTTCAAAACACACACCTCCAATTCTGCCACCTTCAGCTTCTCTTCGGCTGCCCTTTGGTTCTCCTCGGCCGCTTTCTGTTTTTCCTCGGCCACCTGAGCATTATCAGCTCATTGGCTGCGCGGCGCTGAGCAACCTCTAGCGCATACTCAGCCTTTTCGGCTCTTAGCCGGGTGACATCGATTTCACCCTTCAGGGTGGCCCGAGTGTCCTCCAGAGCCATTGCCGACTTCTCCGCCTTGACTTGGAGGGACAACATCTCCTCCCGTGCTTGTTCGATAGCGGTATCGCTCAAGGTCCAGAGGTTCTTCAGGGCGACTAGAGAATTCAATGCCTGGAGGAAATGTCAAGTGAGAAAAAAAAAAAAAGGGAGGAAGGAAAGAAATAAGGAGCAGAAGCTCACCCAGAGATGCGCCACCGATGCTTCGCGGAAGAAGGTGACTCTCCCCTGACCCCGGAGAAATTCTTGCACCTCAACCACCGTGGCTTCCTCCAAGGTCCGTTCAGCCCAGCGGCTGTGGTTGCCAACAACGATTGGAAGGAAGGATCGACGCCCCTCTCTTCCCTTGGCGTTGGGCCTACAGAGGCAGATTCCGCCTCTGACCTGCCGCCTCCGACTCCTTGACTGGTGGAGGCACTTCAGCTGTTGCCCCCATGGGGGGCAGGGTAGCGGCTGGAGTCGTCACTATTGCCGCAGGAATTTTCCGTCTCTAAGGCTTTGGGCAAGGGCGACGGCGCCTCCCCTCAGGAGAAAGGTCGAGCAGGATAATGGGAGGAGCTGAAGCTGAGAGATCCTCTCTCCGGTTGGCTCCGTTCCACCTCCTTGCCGGTCTCGGCCCTTCCCGTCTGCCATGACAGGTTCGTCGGCTTGGGCTTGGGCCGCCTCGCCTGCGTGCGAGGATTCCACAGTTCTGGCCCCCTTGGCCTCGACCTCCCAGCGTCGGCCCTTTTAGGGCCGCCCTTCTTCAAAACCTTTGCACGCAGGGGCTTCACGACTTTAGCCCCTCAGTGTCAGCCGCGTTGGCCCTCTGCATCAACCCTCCCCGCGTCGGCCCTCCTTGGGACTTTAGCAATGGCCCTTCTTTTGGCAGGGGGCACATCCCCTGTAACCTTCCTCTTCCTGGTGGCCGCCTGCTTAAGCTCATGAAGCGTCGGCGCCATCCCTATACAGGCGAAGGATAGTTAAAAAAAAAAAAAAGAAGGGAAAAGAAAAAGAAAAGCAAAGGGAGAGAAGAGAGGCGAGTGATCAAGTGCTCACCCCTCGCGGAATTAAACCGGCACGATGAAGTTCTCCTCGGCTAAAAGCATATTACACCGAGGGATGTCGGCAGTCAGAAGCTGCCCAAATGCCATCCGATCTCGTGGAAGGATGGAGGGATCCCTATTAGCGTCAATGTTGGGTATCCCCCAGCTTCCACGAACCCCACCGATGTCAGCAAAGAAGAACTTGTCCTTCCACCCTTTGACGGAAGTAGGAAGGCACAATTTGAGATCCTATTAGACCTAGGGGTGAAGGACCACCAACCCGATTGCTTGCGAAGGGTGTAAAAGCTGCGGAATAAAGAGATACTGGCCTCAATGCCTTGCAAGTGGCAGAGTACCAAAAAACCGACGATGGTTCGGATTGAGTTGGGAACTAACTGGGAGGGAGTCAAGGAGTATCGGTCAGGAGATTGAGAATAAAAGGGTGGATAGGCAACCGAAGCCCAGCCTTAAAAAAGGCTCCGTACAAAGCAACCCTCCGGAACGGGAAGAAGTTACCCTGTCATTGGGGTAGGGAAGAACAAATGAAGGTCCGACGGGAAGCTATACCTGGCTTTTAGGTTTACTATGTCTTGAGCAGACATAGCGGACGCAGTCCCTTCGGGGGACTCCTTGGCGACCCTGGAAGGACCGGCAGCCATCGACTGGCTCCGGACGGAAATCCGCCGCCGGCCGGACGACTCCCGGTTAGGGGACGACTGACTGGCCGCTGCTCCGGTGAAGAATGGTTAGAAGAAGGGGTAGACCATTGGCTTAACAAGGAATCGGAAGTCTGAGAAGGGTTGTGGGAAACCCCCCCAGGAACCAGAGATGGAGCAAGAAGGTGATGAAACCATAGGAACTAACCTGGAAAACTCGAGCCAAAAACAGAGCACGGGGAGAGAATGAACACGGGAGACAGAGGAACGCTTGCGGACTCGAAAGGGGGCAGCAGCGAAGAAATGGGGAGGATGGGAAGATAAGGGCTATTTTCCTCATAACACCATCTCAGGACACCCCACAATCGTCCGATCTGACCACGCGTCCATCTTCAATTGGGAGGCGTTTCGACGGCCTGCCAACGCGAAAAACTCGAAAAGACCACCGATAAAAAGGGAGGCATTAACCTTATCGCAATGATACCGCTCGCCTTTTCGTAACGCTGCCCGAGGGAAATCCTCTCTAATCCCAACAAAGGCAAAATAATGACGTGAAAACCGGCCGCCTAGAGGATATTAACACCCCTTTCGCGGGTAAGTGAACGCTCACCCATCTCAGGGGCGGGGGGGCATCTGATACGGCTGGCCGTTTCCTCTGGTGGTATTATCTTTTGCATGGTTTTGAAAGCAATGATGTGACAGCAAAACCCCTTTCGCGGGGCCTTCAGCGTCGGCCCCAGCACTTTGGCTCCGGCCTCCAGCGTCGGCCTTCAGCGTCGGCCATCAGCGCCCCAACGCTGAGACTTGGCTCCGGCCTCCAGCGTCGGCCACCAGCGTCGGCCCCAACGCTGACTTCGGCTCCGGCCTCCAGCGTCGGCCTTCAGCGCCGGCCACCAGTGTCGGCCCCAGCGCTGAGACTTTGGCTTTGGCCCTCCAGCATCAGCCTCTAGCGACGGCCATCCAGCGTCAGCCTTCAGCCCCGACTCCCAGCGTCGGCCTTCAGCATTTTCCACATGCACAAAGACAGTCTCATACAACGGATCCCGTGATCTAAGGTCCACTGCCGAGCACCTCGCTCACCAAAATCACGGGCAAGTGTTAGCTTGATCGGCGGTTACCGCTATAAGCGGCCCTTATCCAGCAACAGCCCAACGACTTGCCGTTCGATGAAACATCACAACGGAAGATTCGACGGTTCCAACAGAACGAGGTAAACGGGATCCCAACAGGTATAAAAAGAGGACCCGAGCTCCATGCGAGGGGGACTCTCTCTGGCTTCCTCTTTAAAATTCTACAGAATTATATCCCTGTTCTACGACTCACTGACTTGGGCGTCGGAGGGTCCCCGTCGGAATCATCGGTCTGAAACTTTTTGTAGGCTCTAGAAGGAAGACGGCAACCTCTTTGCACATGCAACAGTCTCAGTCTACCCGACGTTCATCGCACATGATTTGACAGCAACACTATTTTTGGTTAGGATTGAGTTCACGACTGGGTGCAGGTGTGGTTTTGTGTCGAGCTTGTCTAAATGCTCCTCAAATATCCTGCAAGATCTGGTCCACTTGTTTTATTTTATTTATTTTATTTCCTCCTTCACAAAAATGGTCCACTCGTTTTAAAACGATCTTCCGCCACATGCATGTCATATCAAGCAAGCAATATGCTGCGCACCGAACAAAAAGTCCCGGAGCCAAGTGATGGATTAAATGGTGGTGCAGATCGAATTCGAGACTTCTCGGTGCATATCAACCGTTAAAATGTCATCCTCGTATAAGTCCAATGGATGTTGGTAGTGGAGTAGAGTATTATTTTCTTTTATTTTCTTTATTATTTGAATAATTTTCATAGTTCAAAGACGTAACCAGCACGTCAATTCCAGTGATTCGATCCATATCATGAGCGATGGTACACTACGCGAGCATGGGACAATTTCTTAGGCGTGTCGTATCGAACTAGCTATGAAATAGAGCACAGTACGTTACATCGGTGCGATTTTATTTACACCGCAAAAATTTCTCTCCACACCCGCAGTTAAAAAAAAAAAATCATTATACAATAACTATTATACCCTTCACACTTTCTTTCCATACCCCTCGCACGAACAAACCTTCTTCCCTCCCCTCCCCCAATCCCTCTTCGGCCTTGATCCGGGCCAAAGAGAAAGTTTTGGTTGGCCTTAAATAAAGGCCGTTTTGATAGCCAAACAAAAGGTCTTTCTGTTTGATCATGTTTGATCGAATAAATGTTAAACTGAGACTCTATTCGACCAAACAAAGAGCAAAAAAAAGTTAAAGACTAAAAAAAAAAATTGGTGCCAAACAAAGAAGATCAGAGCTATCGATGTTGGGAAAGAGGTCAAAAGAAGTTAAGACGATCCGAAATGAGGACTTGATCGATAAGGACTGCTGCATTCGCTCATTATCGCCGCTACTGTTCGCTCGTTGCCGCATCAGCTCGCTGCTGTTGTCATCATCATTGCTGCTGTCATCGGTGCTATACTGTTGCCGCTCGCTGATCAAAGGAAAGGAAAGAGAAGAGAATAGTGTGATAGATGGGAAAGAAGGTGGAGAAAAAAAAAAAAAAGATTTAAGGGTAGTTCAGGATTTTTTTTTTTTTAAAAAAAATTAGGGCGGGTTGTGGAGAGTAATTTTTGCGGTGTAAATAGAAGTTCCCCGCCGCACACGGGCATCCATTGAATCGTTGATGCTTGACACGGCCAATACCAAAGCCAATATAAAATCCCCGATTTCCGTGTGTGGCTCGAGTTGAAGGCCGTCAGTCCGCACGCCCGCCCCATGCCCTCGTCGGCCGCGGTGCTTCATGTCCGCCACTCTCCGTTCTTCCCATCCATTCAATCATCGATGCTGGACGAGGCCAAGACCAAAGCCATTGTAAAAGCCCCGATTTCCGTGTGTGGTTCCAATTAAAGGCGGCCAGTCCACGCGCCCGCCCCATGCCCTCGTCGGCCGCGGTGCTTCATGTCCGCCGCTCTCCGTTCTTCTCCTCGCGCGACAGACTCCAGCAACGCAGAGCTCGCAGCGATCGGCGGCCGTCCGCTCCGGGAATTGCTCTCGCCGCGGAGGGGCCGTCCTGCCTCTTCGTGGGCCCCATCGAGACCGCCAGCAAGGAGATGCTTGAAGCCCTCTACCAGCAGGTGAAAAATCTCTCTATGTTTTGGGTATTAGGTGCAGTTCCATCCCCCATGTTGTTAGACTCGATTGTTACTGGGAATTATAGTATTGGTATATCTTGGTTCTATTCTATGCCGGCATTTTTCTTTGTTTTAGGTTTTCATCAAGAAAAAAGAACTGAATGAGTCCCCCCCCCATGTTACGTTTTATGAATTATTATCAGGTCTAGCTTATAACTGGCGACGAGGGTAGGAACGGTAGGAACGGGTGAGGAAGGATGTTGATTTAGTACTCGATTTACTCTGAAAATTTGCCATCCAAATCGAAGGATATTCAACTCGAAAATAAAATTGTAGCTGTCAGTCGCTGTTATTAATATTTCTTCCCTTTTTTTCTTCTTGTTTCTTCTTAACCCTTGCAGGCTCGGGATTCCTACTACAGTGGTAACCCCTTGATCGTTGATGACATGTTTGATAAAGTTGAGGCAAGTTCAGACGACTTATATTTTCTATGATACCATTTATACTGGAATTTCACTGTGTGTTTATGATAAGTTATTTGTAATAGTTGAAGCTACGGTTGTATGGTTCAAAATCTGTTGTAAAGTATCCTCGGTGCAGCCTTAGACGACAATCTACGTACGCAGATGCTGAGGTAACTTTCGTTTAGAGCGCAGACTCAATTGTTGTGGCCACTGTTTACTTTATTTTGGTGGCTACTGATTAGGTTGCTTGTGAACTGTTTTCCGGCACTGAAATTTTACTTGATTGAGTTTTTGATATGGCTTGGGTGTAGGGCAGGAAGACCCTTCACAGGTTTTTGCCTTAGCAAGTGTTTGGATCCTTCTACTTGTGTTTGGGGCTTCTGCTTTTCTTGTGCCTACCATTTATGCCATCAGTTTCGCTCTAAAACATACTTCCGACTCCAGAGACTTCCTATACAATGGAAGATCACCATTTGAATCACTAAAAGTGTTAAACGTTGTTCTGTTCATGGGATTGGGTTATTTGATTGGCTATCCTGTTGCATCTGCTTCTGGTAAGATTTATCCTGCCTGGTTATCTAAATTCAAAAATCAATCTCCTTTCATATACGTAACTAATTCTGTATTCTGTTGAATGGTAAATTATTGCAAATTTTGATGTACACTAGCATATGGCAAATTACCGATTTGTAAGTGCTTATGTCTGTTAACTTCCTTATGTTCCTTTTTCTTTGAAAAATGATGTATCTTATTTAGAATGAGAAGTTTGGGACATGTGAATCATAGCATGCCATGTCCAGACCCCATTATGCTGGATTTTACTCTAATCAGATCTTGTAAGGAATCTGCTTCAATTTGAGAGAGTTCAGCATGAAATTATGGGATGGTACAAAGTTGGTGTGTAAAATGAAGAGTTATGCGTAACTGATTGCTGCAAACTTCAGTCGTATGGCAAAAGATCTATTGTTGTTTTTGAGTGAATACTACTTAATAATATTCAGCATGCAAAATTGTTGAAAGGGAAAGTGATATCACTTGCATTGAAGCATCCCTTAATCAGAACTTATAGAAATATGTGCCAAGTGTCTATACCTTTTGCTTAATTTAAGCAACAAACTGCAATTGTGGAGTTCCATGGCATTTTCTTGAGTTTCTAGAACTATGAGCACTCTGAAGTTGTCTAAAATTGAACGGTTCACAACTTCACATAGTATCGATTATTTCATGAGTCTTGGTGGATTCAAATAGTTGGGACAAGTGTTGATGATTAAGATTATGGAGAGCAAGTGTTTTAGATTGGCTTAGAGCAGTAGTAAAAACCAAGGCCTGTTGTACTGTATCGATCATACTGCAATGTTAAAGTATGGTATGAGTTTTAATTTAGTATAAATCAAACTGTTCAAAACTGACTCATATTGTGTAGTACCAATTTGCACTGTTTGGTACTGAATGACTAAAAATGAAAAAAAAAATAGCACCCTATCTTGTAATGAGGTGCATATGTACTGTACTGAGACGAATCATACTGTATTTATATGAGTCTCAATACCAGTTTTATGGACCTTGCTAAGAACTGTAGGCTATACCATGCTTTATTTTGTGTACCTGCAGATATGCCTAGATAAGAGAGTTTTTTTTTTTTTTTTTGCTATCAGCTTTATTCGGTTGTCATGGTATAGAAATTCAAGAAAGCAAATCATTCTATGGCTGACCAATTACTTGGAGAGCCAAAGATATCTCACCTATTCTAAGGACTGCGGTCCCCAGAACAATCTAAGGTATGATCTTTGCCTCAATTAAATTAGAAAGTTCATGAGAGCAGTGGACTTAAATAGTAGAAATGAACGTCTTCCTAGAAAGGGGGCTGAGCTATACAACAAATAAATAAATTGAAAAGAAGAAAAAAAAAGAACTGTGGTTGATTTCTGAGGTAACAGGAATTACTTAAGAGGAAGCTGTATCCTCTGATGTACCACCTGTATGCGTTGCTATCCTGGTGCACCTTAATTATTCTTCTTTAATATCAAATTTATAAATAAATGGCTAGAAAAGAGGTTAACATGTTATTTTGAGCTCTAACTTCTGATAAACTGAACAGAAGACTGCTTACAAGTATGGAGTGGAAAGTGCAGATGAAAAATGATTATGTAACCTGGGTCTGAATTTCTTTCATTTCAACTAATCAATGTTTTTGAGTAACTTAGTATGACTTACCCATCGAGCATTGAAATATTAATGTCTACCAAGTATCTTATTTCACAAGAGCTATAAATTCTTGGGAAATGTGTGGGTAGATTATTTGGTTATAGATTTGTGATGGTAATTTTGACATATTTCCGTGGTGTTTCATGATGATGTTAATTCACCAAATCTATCAACAATCAATAATAAGGCCCTTGCTATGACTACAAGTTCTATGAATTCTGGCTCTTAAATAACTAACATGTAACTTCAAAAATGTTTAAGATATTTGGAAGGATGAAGGTTTTTGAGTAACCTTTTTGGCTTAGAGACACAATGGTGATGATGAAGTAACTAAAACTGTTTTATGATGGTGATGGGATGCTCAAAAAACAATTTGTAGAATACATTGTTGCATTAGTTCCTCTTAACTTTTGTTAGAAGTCGGATGAAATTTTGGCCAACTGTCCCACCTTTAATTTCACTGGTGACACTAACTAAATCAAGGTAGCCCTACAATGTCAACATCTGCACCCACCAAACAATTTACTGCTTTGTTTCATGTATCATTGTGCATGAACAAAATTCGTGCTTGTTAAAGCTATAACTCATCATCTATCACATCATCTAACATATTAGGAAGTCTTTCTTGCTATGAGAAACTTCCCCCCACTAAATCTTGTAGAAGTTGTCCACAAGTTATTGCTTAATCCAAGAGTTCTTCTTTTAGTTTCATCTTTAGCTCTTGTAATGGGAGATTCACCCAAGGATTACAGCTCCAGCCAACATAGTTCAATATCGCCAATTTTGTCTCATAGGTTGCCATCAAAATTCAACTAGGGATTTAGTCCTAGAATCATGTTGGCTTAAGTATGCCTAGAATCGATGCATAGTACTTGAGTTTCTCCTGCCAATATATGAACTTATTCATGTTAATAAACATGCCTCTTTGGAATATGGTGGAACCCACAACTTAGTCTCTTTTTGATTGTCTTCAAAGCCATACATATCAATATAATTTTGTTTCAAATTATATGTTTCTTTTTCTCCTTCAAAATGCCTCACTTTATGGTACTTGAATATGCATGCAAACTTAGTTCCTACCTGCTTAAATCTATCTTTACTTAGTTATCATAGACAATTAAAAGCTGATGATGGAAATCCAATATATTTCTCATAATTTTCTAGCTTGGATGTGCAGCATGATATGATAATGATACCTCAATGTATTTTGAAGATCACCTTCCTAGCTATTTAGGGCATTGGTTTTGGCCAGGCACGTTTTCTGATAAATTTGTCATCTTATAAGCAGGCATTTTCTTTGCCAATTTGTTTGTGCACTTGCTTGAGTTTATACAATCTGTTTATGTAATGTCTGTAACGATACCTTAATGTATTTTGAAGATCACCTTCCTAGCTATTTAGTGGATTGGTTTTGGGCAGGCACGTTTTTTGATAAAGTTGTCATCTTATAAGCAGGCATTTTCTTTGCCAATTTGTTTGTGCACTTGCTTGAGTTTATACAATCTGTTTATGTAATGTCTGTAACGATACCTTAATGTATTTTGAAGATCACCTTCCTAGCTATTTAGTGGATTGGTTTTGGGCAGGCACGTTTTCTGATAAATTTGTCATCTTGTAAGCAGGCGTTTTCTTTGCCAATTTGTTTGTGCACTTGCTTGAGTTTATACAATCTGTTTATGTAATGTCTGTAACGATACCTTAATGTATTTTGAAGATCACCTTCCTAGTTATTTAGTGGATTGGTTTTGGGCAGGCACGTTTTCTGATAAATTTGTCATCTTATAAGCAGGCGTTTTCTTTGCCAATTTGTTTGTGCACTTGCTTGAGTTTATACAATCTGTTTATGTAATGTCTGTAACTCTATTTTAGATCTATTCTGAGTTTCTCAAAGTATCACTAGCTAACATCAGTATTGGTTTCTCAGTCCAAGCCTTGCAGGGACTATGGAGAAATGACTTAGTTGCCCTAAAAGGCTCGTGTCCAAGCTGCGGTGAGGAGGTCAATTACTGTCAGCTACAGACCCTGCAGTTTATTGTTATTAGAAATTGAATGAGTAATCTGAAAATTGGTGCTATCAAATATGAAATAATCAGATATTGTCATGTTGCAGGTTTTTGCATTTGTAAGGACGGAAAAATCCAAGCAACCACCACACCGTGCAGAGTGTCATGTCTGTGAGTCAACCTTGGAGTTTCGCACCAAGGTGGAGGTAAGTTCTTTTATTTTCTTGTAAGAATGCCGCCAACATAAGCATACACACTAGTTTTCACTACCATATTGTTATTGCAAAGTTGTGATTATCCAGAACATAGTTATTCCTGAATAGTTTTAGAATGTAATCAAAATATACTTGTTGTCTGTTGTTCTGTTGCCTATGCACAAAAAGGCACAGAAAAAAGGAAAAGTAAAACAAAGAAAGGAAGAAAAGAGATATTGAGGGATTATCGGTTACGATGGTTTTCCTTTTTTTCTCCTCCACGAACCATTAGGAGATGATCATTTGTAAATTATTGACAACTTTTGCCCTTTCAATACAGCAATCCATCTCAAGACCTGACAGACATTGGGTATATGGTCGTGTTTACCTGGTTCCACTGACCTTTACAAAAGATCGATGGCGAGCATAGACTGTAACACTGCTGTCATCCAGGAATGAGCTTGGGATGCAACTCCACCAGTGTATGAATCCATTCTTTACTTTGATAAACTTTATGAAAATGCATCACAGGACTCTTCTTTCAATTTCTTATGTCAAACCTGCACGGTTTGTGAAGATTGAAGAGGGCCAATTAAATCCACCGGCATAGATGTTTGTTAGGCTTCCAATGCTGACTCGAGCTCTCATTCTATGAAACGAATGTTTGAGACGTCCAAAGAACTTTAAATTCTTCCAAACGTTGTTGTTCTTGTGTTTTGTTTTGTTTTTCGCTTTTTTGTTTGTGCTTGAAATTCAGGTGCTCATTGAGGTTGCTTTGATTGCATAACTACTAGATGATACCGGATGATGCTGGTTGATTATATCAGACCGTTTCTTGGGTTCAGTAAGGTTAAGCTCGGTGACCGTCTCCATGGGAATCATGAACTCCTAATTTTTATTTTTAAGGTGTCCCTAAAAAAGTTGAAATTCTTGTTTCTACTACTAGATCTTTTTTCTAGTTAATCATGGAAATGTGGCTCGTGTCACCCTATTCTTAAAATTTGTGTTTCAAATTACACTTTGGATGATTCAGGCCTTATGCTTTATGTCGGGGACTGAGGGTTTGAATCATAAAGCCATCGGCCCTCACTCTCAATCTGTGCAAAACTTCAGTGCTGCAAGCGGTCCAGACTGTAGGGATGGAATGAAGGGAAAATTGCCAAGCTTACCTGATAACTATGAGAACGGAGATTTGCTTGGCATATTGAATTTACTTGCCCGTAAATGTTATATTAAATGGTATGAATATTTAGTGGAGCTCCTTATGCATACAAGGTCCTCTCTCATTTGCTAATGTCCTAACTGGTAGAATCCTTATCCACGTTTGTTATAGGGATGGATGCATCGATTTTGTGAAAAGAGTAGCATTGCCCTCCTGCTATCTGGTGTTTTCAAACTGTGGTTAGACTCAAAATTGTAATGAAAGGGGATCAATTTTCTATATTTTGCAAGATAATGTTATTATGCTAATTTGTTAGAATAAATTGATCCAATTAAGCCTTTTTTCAGACTTACCTGAATAAATCTATTTTGCGATGACAAGATAATCCTCCATCTGAGGATATCCCTTGATGTCAACTTGGTTGCAATAGTATTATCTTTTATGTGATAGCGGTAGGATTAGTTTTCCAATGGTTATTATCTAAATGAAAATGGAAGTGACCAACATTTCTATTGATGAGTATGAAAATCTTTTATTATAAGTGTTGGAATATATATATATATATATATATATATATATATATATATATATATGTGTGTGTGTGTGTGCGCGCGCGCATGTGCACATACAACGGAAGCATCCGGATCGTTTAGTATACATAAAATTAATATTATCATATCAAAAAATTATCATATAATTTTTTATAAATAAAACATACGAAGTGTTGAGTCGGTCTCACATGTGGAGTCTCACATGCGCACATACGAAAAAAAAAAAAAAAGAGAGAAACTTTTCCACTTATACCCTATTTATAAGCTTATTTAAAAAAATCTATTTAATTAATTAATTTATTTATTTTAAATTGATTTAATCTAGATAATCTTTATCTCTTCAATCAATTTTGATTGCATGAGAACAATTCTCTACACATGACGTCAACCCATTGAGCAAATTAAGAAAAAAGTTGCCATCTTATTTATATGTTACAACCATGTGCATATTTTGAGGATAATCCTCTACACATGCATGGCACCCCCTTGAGCATATCAAGGAAAAATTTATTTTCTCATTTGTAACTAATTTATAAATAATATTTAAATTAAACATAATAATATCTAAATTATTAAATCTTATTCAATAATTCTAGATATTATTAATTTTAAATATTTAATATTAGTTATAAATAAATTAAATTTATTATTTATATTTTTTATAATCACATGATCAAAAATATCAAAAATTAAAATTTCTCTTTCTTCATCAATTCAAAATATGTTATTTACAAGAGTAAAAAATCTCTTGTGTGATGTCCCATAATAACATTTATGTGCCATGGTTTATATCATCTTATTATATGATTAATATGTCTAAACATATTTTTATTTACCTAATAACCAATTTATTATACCAAAATAGATGTGAGAAAAATAATCAACCAAATTGATTATTTATCTTTATAATAAACTCTTTATTATAAAGTTTCAATAAATATTTTATTTGAGAAAAATAAATAATTAATCATATTAATTATTCAATCCAAGAGTATTCGATGCGATTAACCTAAAACAGTGTGGGAACCATTGATCCATAATTTTAAGCTCTAATAAACTTGAATAAACTTAATTAAAACTTTTTAATTATTTATTATTTAGTTTATTAATCTCAAAGTTATTCTACTAAAAACTTGAGACTGCACTCTTGAAAATTACAAATTAACTTTTACTCAAAAACTTAGTCATCCACTGATATAATCATTACATATAATTCAACCCTCCATAATTAGTATATAATTAGAGCTAGGTGAAATAACCGTTTTATCCCTTTAATTATCTCTTATTCTTTAAGTAGTTAAATAGTTAATTTATGATCGGATCATAAATTGCGCATAATTGTTTAGCTCCTTAATCAACACTTAAGAGAACTAATTTTAAGCTTCTTTTTAAAAGCTATGAATTTCATATCTTTAAAGCACATTCCTAGCCTAACGTGTTATCGAACCTCCAAAATGTAAGTATTGGATCCAACATCAAATGGGCTTGAACGAACAAATCAAAAGATCTAGTAGTACAATCAAGGGGTTTGTGATTAAGTCAGGATTAAGGTCGATGTATATATGATCATTTTATGACATAAATTGAATTCTTTATAATGGTACTTAAATAAATTCAAATTATATCGGTTCAAGTTCTATATAATCTTATATATATAATACCTTCACAAAGTGTCTCTACACAACAATCCGGATAAGATTATCACATTCATAATATTCATGGACCGTATTAGTGATTAGCGATAGAAGATTCATACTTCGATCAATCATGGACATGTTTAAACTTTAAATATATTAGCCATAATTTCAATCTTCTTGTATACATTATACTAAAATTATAGTCTCATAATATATTTTAAATTTTTATAAATATTTATTTTTTATATTAAAATATAAAAGAGACAAGAATGCTACTTTTTTTAGAAAATTAAAAGTATAAATTTATCTGATTTCAAGGGCACCATTCCTAACAATCTCTCACTTGCCCTAAAGCAGACGGGACATATCTCTTAATCCCATTCCTACAAGATGTTTGTTGAACATCTTCTCAAGCAATGTCTTTGTGAATGGATCAGCCAGATTTTGTTTCGATGCTATCTTCATAACATTGATATCGCCTCGATGCACAATCTTTCTGATGAGATGGTATTTTCTCTCGATATGCTTGCCCCTTTTATGGCTTCTGGGTTCTCTTGAATTAGCCACAGCACCACTATTATGACAGAATAATGTCAATGGCATATTCATTCTTGGAACAACTTTCAAGTCAATATAGAACTTTTTAAGCCAAACTAATTCTTTAGCTACTTTACAAGCGGCTATGTACTCAGCTTTCATGGTAGAGTCAGTAATGCTAGATTGTTTAACACTTCTTCAGATAACTGCTGCACCACCAATTATGAGCACTGATCCAGACATTGACTTTCGAGAATATTTATTTGATTGAAAATTAGAATCAATGTATCCTAAAGGATTCAGGTCACTACTTGAATACACAAGCATATAATTTCTTGTTCTCTGAAGATACTTGAGAATGCGTTTTACTGTCGCCCAGTGCTCTATCCCAGGGTTTGACTAGAACCGACTAACAACTTCCACTGCATAGCAGATGTTTGGTCTAGTGCATAGTATAGCATAACATACATTAGACTTCCAACTATCGATACATATGGAATTCGTCTCATGTCATCTTTTTCTTGTGGTGTCTTAGGACACTGTTCTTTAGAGAGAAACAATTCCATGTCGGGTTGAAAGAAGGCCCTTCTTGGAATTTTGCATCGACAAACGAGCTAGCACCTTATCGATATAAGATGCCTGAGACAGTGTTAGGAGTTTGTTCTTCCTATCCCGAATGATCTGAATACTAAGAACATAACTCGCCTTTCCCAAATCTTTCATTTGAAATTATTCGGCCAATCATGTCTTTATGTTAGATAATATTTTTATGTCATTTTCAATGAGTAAGATATCATTTACGTAAAGTACTAAGAAAATAATACTTTTTCGTTAATGAGCTTGTATACACAAAATTCATCAACATTCTGCTCGAAGCCATAGGTTTTAATAGTTTCATCAAATCTAATGTTCCAAGACTTGGACGCTTGTTTGAGTCCATAGATGGACATGTTAAGCTTACGGACTTTATACTCTTGATCTTTAACAATGAACCCCTCTGGTTATTCCACATATATGGACTCCTCTAGATAGCCATTCAGATAGGCTATCTTGACGTCCATTTCCCATATTCCGTAATCAAAATAGGCAGCTACGGATAAGAGAATGTGGATGGACTTTAGCATGCCAACTGGGAAGAAAGTCTTCTCATAGTCAACTCTCTCTTTTTGGGTATAACCCTTTGCCACAAGTCTATCTTTGAAGGTCTCTACCTTCCTATCCTCTTCTCTTTTCTTTTTGAAGATTCACTTACATCTAATGGGCCTGACATCTTCAAGTGGATCTACAAGTTCCCAGATAGAATTGGAGTACATAAACTCCATTTCCTGGTTTATGGCTTTCAACCATTTGTCCTTACCAATATCATCCATCGCATGCTAGTATGACGATGGATCATCATCGTTGGTATCAGCTACCACAACATTTGCTTTGTTATCTTTTTTATAATAGGCTGGGGTTCTGATAATCCTCCCACTACACTAGGTATCATAATATCATGACTAGGAGCTATGGTTTCTTCTTCCCTGATCTTAACAACTTTTGTTGATTGTAAGGTAATATGATCTTTGAGCAACTCTTCAAGTACCACCTTACTCTGAGGTTTAAATTTCTGTATATAGTTATTTTCAAGAAAAGTGACATTTGTCGCCATAAAGACCTTTTCCTATGGACTATAGAACAAACCTCCTTCAGTGCCTTTTGGGTAGCCAACGAATAGACACACTTTCATTCATGGTTCTAGCTTCCCCGATTTACCCTTAAGAACATGAATTGGATACCCCCATATGCGAAAATGATGCAAACTCGGTTTACGTCCGTTCCATATCTCTAAACGTGTCTTGGATATAGATTTAAATGGTACGACATTCAAAATATGTATTGTCATTTGTAAGGCGTATCCCTAAAATGATATCGGTAGTGCAGAATAACTAATCATTAATTTGATCATATCTAACAATGTCTGATTCCTTCTTTCTGTAACGCCATTTTTCTACGAAGTTGCTAAAGCTATGAGCTATAAAACAATTCTATGCTCAATAAGGTAACCTTGAATTCTATATCAAGGTATTCTCCACCTTGATCTGATCGCAGTGTTTTCAGTGATTTACTTAATTATTTTTCAACTTCTGCTTGAAATTTTTGAAACTTTCTAAAAGTCTTAGACTTTCTTTGCATTAGGTAAACGAAACTATATCTTGAGTAATCATCAATGAAAGTAACAAATTATTCATAACCACCTCTATCTTGTATGTTGAATAGTCCACACACATCCGAATGTACTAGCTCTAGTGGTTCATTAGCCCTTTGGTCATTTGCAGAAAAAGGTCTTTTGGTTATTTTACCTTCTAAACAGCACTCACAGACAGGAAGAGTGCCAACGGTTAGCTCTCTAAAAGGACCATCCTTCATAAGTCTGTTTATCCTATCTAGGTTAATGAACCAAGCCTAAGATACCAAAGATATTTCATTATCACTGTTCATTACCTTTTATCTTTTGTTAGACCTAGGATTAGCTACTTTAAATAGTTCGGCATTGTAAGAAATATTTTTATAAGGTGATAAAACATGCAACCCACCGACTAAACATCCACGATAAATTTCAAGACCATTTCTTGAAACTGAAATAACATTTTCATTAAATGAAATTTTATAACATTTCATGAAGTTTAAAAACTGAAATTAAATTTCTAGAAAAGTTCAGAATGAAATAAATATGATTCAGAATAAGAAATTTCTCTTCAAACGAAAATATGCTATTCTAACTGCCTTGGACGATACCGTAGCCCTATTGCCAACCCTCATTGTCAACTCATCATAAAAAAGCTCTCTCGAAGAACTAAAAGGCTGCATAGAAAACACACATGATTTATTGCCCCTGAATCAATTATCCAGGAGGAGGTATCAACTTCTACTAGACAAGCTTTAAGTATAAGTAAATCATATTTACCATTTTTCTTTCTTTGTTTCAGCTTCGCCAAATACTTAGGGCAATTTCTCTTCCAATTCCCTTTCATATTACAGTGGAAGCATTTGCCCTTTGGCTTCTTCTCTTTCATTTTGTTGGTGGTAACTTGCCACTTGTCATAATATTCTCTAACATTACGATCAGCGGTGAGGGTTGGCTTAGTGATAACAAATTTGATGTTCTCAATAGTCAACATGATATTGAGATTCGATTTCTATTTGGGATAGTTTTCCCAGTTAGGGTGTTGCTAAAAAATAGAGAAGCAATGGGATTATTCATGGCTATTTTTTGAAAAATTAGTTTATGTGAATGTTTATAAGTTTTTTTGGAATAAAGATTTTTTTAAAAAAATTAAACAATTTAGAAAAAATAAAAAACCAAAATTCTATTCCCTCAATAATTCAACTAGCCATGTATAAGTCTGACAGGTCAACTTGCACACTCAATTAAACTAAAATTCTTTTTGATTAATAAGTATATTTTATGAAATAACTCCTTGTTTCATCACTTATTTACTATCAAATTAAAAAAGGTTTGGTCAAAGATATAATCAACATACTTGATCTATATCTTTATGAGTAATATCTACCATTTCAAATTTCTAGACTTAACCCAAGCATACCACCGTAGGATAGATCAGGCTTGAAATACATCCAAAAATTCTATCCTAGGAGATTTAACCTTCTTATTGAATTGAACGGACACCACCTATAGGGGGATAAAATCAAAGCGCCTCAAGATGCCATTCAATTCTCATGGTGCTAAACCATTGGTGGAGACCAATGAATTTATTAATACTCATTATTAAAGTGAAATTGCATTTTATTATATAAAGATAACCTTTTATCTTTGTGAATTAAATTCAATAACCTTTAAATTTTATCATCTTATGTAAATTTAATCTATGAATTTAATTCTTTTTATATTTTCAAGAATCAAATTCTTGTAAATATTATAAGATAACTATTATCTTTTAGAAATTAATATCAAATAATTTTAATAATCATATTATTAAAATTTAATATCATATAGGTATTCAACTTTTCATAACTATACAAATTGTCATTCATCATAATATTATCTTTGTCTATTAATTAAGACCTTAGACAATAGGTATAATCATGATTAGTCAAATGGTCCTATTTAATGGCTTCCAAGAAAGGCCGATGGGTTACAAGCGGACACATTTAAGTATCGGTCTCCTTAAATAAAGCTATCTAACATAGGTATTCAACTTTTCACAACTATACAAATTATTATTCATTATTTTATTTTAAACATTTTATGAAGAAATTTTTATGAAAACCCATAACATTTTATAGAAAGTTTTATTGGGTGTATTATTCATAGGTCCTAGTCTAATTTCTCAAACTAGAATAAAATAATAAATAATGCAACGAGCCACATATTATGATGCATAGGATGAGTATCTCTAATTTCTATATGGCATGATAAAAAATAACTCATCAAATAATTATTTTATTTTAATAACCGTGGGTCTTGGGTCAGACCCAATATTTTAGGCCATTGTAGGGCTGTAATTGAGCTAAGCCGAGCCGAGCTTTCCAGTGCTCAAGCTCAGCTCGTTAACAAATACTTGAGTTCATTTAAATTTGAAAAATCATGTTCAAGCTCAGCTCGAGCTCGATTACAAAAAACTCGGACTCGACTCGAGCTCGGCTCGAGTTAACTCATTTGGTATGATTAGAAAGCTCAACAAGCTTGACTCAGAAAATTAAGCTTATTTAAAGCTCGACTCAGAATAAAAAAATTCTTAAACCCAAAGAGCAGCCATAGAAGATGAAAAGATAGAGAAGATGAAAGGGTATCTTGTTCACGAGCTCTTAATTAAGCCATCTCACGAGCTCTTAATTGAGTTATCTCGCAAACTATTAATCGAAACTGCTCCCATGCTCAAGCTCGGCTCGTTTATCAAACGAGCTCTAAAATGAAACTCAAGCTCGGCTCATTTACATAACGAGCCAAACATGAACAAGCTTTTATCGAGCCGAGCCTCGAGTAGCTCGTGAGCGGCTCGGCTCAATTACAGCCCTAGGCCATTGGAAAAGTTTTCCTACATCGCCTTCGGTGTAGGAAACGCGCACCTGGTGCGCTCATTGGCCGCCTGCCCATGTGGGCGAGCGTGCGGGACATGCCACGACCCAATGGGCCATGGCACGTGCATCCGCATGGGCACACGGCCAATAGCTATGCCTGGTGCACGCATTCATGCACAAAGTCGTTCCCTAGGGGCGGTGCACAAAGTCGTTCCCTAGGCCATTTCCCATGGCTGGCCATCTTATGGCCAAACTGCTTGGAGTGGGCATAGGCCCAATTGGCTTCAAAAGCCAAAGCCCAAAATTTGACTTTCTAACGCACAACATTTTGAAATTGTCACGAAGAAAGGGGGATTTTTTTTTTTTCGTCATCGTGGTTGTGTGGCACTTGTGATCCTAACAGGTCAGCCCTCTCTAGTGGCCACAAATAGCCCTCTTGATGGTCTACTCACTCTTTCGGTACGTAGATAGTTGGATCAAATGCACTAAGGTCTACCAGTAGCCTCCCTTATGGTGCATCCCTAATATTCCTACTACACACTCGTTGGATCAAATAGCTTGGGGTACTACCAGCAGCCTCCCCCTTTGGATTATCATTAGTCGAGAGAAATAAAGAGCAATAACGCCTTTCCTTCATGGCCATGCTACCGAATAATATTTTTAATAATCACATTATCAAAAAAAATATTATTTTGTATGGCGTACGTGAACAGAATACGCAACCTTCTGATCTGAAGTTAGACTTGCTATCATTGTGCCACGGATTCTCTCTGGCTTCAAAAAACCAAATCCAACATGGCAAATATCCCATCAAATGAGACATTGATTGATTCGATCAAAACAGATTAGTTACAACCTATTTTAGAAAATATGAAAAATATGTATGATTAAATCCCATGCCCACAATTTTTGAAATCTATATATCATGCTTAACTTTTAAGCAGTTTCCCATGCAACCACAAGGAAAAAAAAGGTACATGGTAAAAAAAGACCAAATCAACATACCAAATATCAAATATTTATTACCCATCCAAATATGCAAGACAAATATCAAATATTATCAAACATGTTAAGAATATCATATATCACACATCATGATAATATAATATTAGTGCATGACCGCTCTGATACCATTTGTTAGAATAAAAATAATATATATATATATATATGTGCAGCGAAAACATGCGAATCATTTAGCATGCATAAAATTAATATCATCATATTAAAAAAAATATCATATAAATTTTTATACATAAAATATACCGAAGTGTTGAAGTATCAAAGGAGCAGATGCGCCCTATTACCGGATTTAAAGTTACAAAGGAAGAATCTTATGGTAGAGTTTACAGGCCAAGGTACATCTAAAAATACCTACAATATACAATAAAATCAGAGTCAGAATCGATATCGAATTATGAGAGGGCTCACTTTTGTTTTTCTCTATTTCTCATAAAGGATTGGCGCACATATGGGAGAAAGAGAAGTAAGAAACTTTTCTTTTGTTGTGTCAAGTTCTTTGAGAGTCCACCTTATGCCCTATTTATAAGCTCTAGACGAATCAGAAAAAATCTATTTGATTTATTTATTATTTATTTTTAAATTAATTTAATCTAGATAACCTTTATTTCTTCAACCAATTTTGATCGTATGAGAACAATTCTCTACACATGCACGTCAACCCCTTGAGCAAATCAAGAAAAATGTTGCTCTCTTATTTATCTATTACAACTAATGTGCATATTTTGAGCATAATCCTCTATATATGCACATCACCCCCTTGAGCATATCAAGAAAAAATTTATTTCTCATTTGTAACTAATTTATAAATAATATCTAAATAAAATATACTAATATCTAAATTATCAAATCTTATTTAATAATTTTAGATATTATTAATTTCAAATATCTAATATTAGTTATAAATAAATCAAATTTATTATTATTTATTTAATTTTTAATATTTTTAATAATCATATTATCAAAAATATAAAAAATTAATTTTTTTCTTTCCATCAATTCAAAATATGCTCCATTTATAAGAGCAAAAAAGTCTCTTATGTGATATCCCATAATAACATTTATGTGCTATCGTTCATATCATCTTATTATATTAATAATATGTTTAAACATATTTTTATTTAGTCCAATAACCAATTTATTGTACCAAAATAGTTGTGAGAAAAATATCAATCAAATTAATTATTTATCTTCATAATAAACTCTTTATTATATTATTTTAATAAATATTTTATTTTAAAAAATAAATAATTGATCACATTAATTATTCAATCCAAGAGTATTCGATGCGATTATTCTAAGATGGTGTGGGAATCATGGATCCATAATTTTAAGCTTCAATAAACTTGAATAAACTCAATTAAACTCTTTAATTATTTATTCAGTTTATTAATTTTAAAGTTATTCCACTAAAAACTCAACACTACACTTTTAAAAACAGATTAATTTTTACTCAAAAGCTTGAGTCGTATATAATTCAACCCTTCATAATTAGTTCATAACTAGAGTTAGGTAAAATAACCATTTTACCCCTCTAATTATCTCTTGTTCCTTAAGTACCATTGATTCACTAGTTAAACAGTTAATTTATGATTGGATCATAAATTGCGCGCATAACTATTTAGCTAGAACTAATTTCAAGCTTCTTTTCGAAAGCCATAAATTCCATATCTTTAAAAGACATTCACAGCCTAACATGTTATCGAACCTTCAAAATGTAAGTATTGGGCCCAATATCAAATGTGCTTAAATAAACAAATCAAAAGATCCAGTAACACAATCAAGGGGTTTGTGATTAATTCAGGATTAAGATCGATGTACATATGATCATTTTATGATATAAATTAAATTCTTTATAATGGTACTGAAATAAAGACTCAAATTATATCGATCTAAGTCCTATATAATCTTATTATATATAATACCTTTATAAAGTGTCTCTACACAATAATTCAGATAAGATTGTCATATTCATAATGTTCACGGATCGTATTAGTGATTAGCTTATAGAAGATTCATACTTCGATCAATCACAGACATTTAAATATATTAGTTATAATTTTCATTCTTTATATATATTATATTAAATTACAACCTCATAATATATATTAGATTTTTATAAACATTCATCTTTTATATTAAAATATAAAAAAGATAAGAATATTTTTTAAAAAAATTAAAAATATAAATATATCTTAATTTCAAGGACACTACTCCTAATAATAAGTTTATTTAACTCTTTAGAGGGTGCTAGTTGATGCTCCTGGTGACGACTCGCTTAACTTCCAAGTCTTGCTTTCACCCAATTTTCTGCTGATTTTCTCTCATCCGAGCATCCGAGTTCTCAAAAAGGATCCACTTACATATTAAGCAGGAGAAGAACAACACGAGCTTGACTCGAAATAAGCACCACTACAGCATTACATGATTTGCTGCTACAGTGTATAAGGCTAATTGTATTGTACATGAAGATGGTTGACAATAAAAAAATAAATACATAAAAAAACATCAATAACATATGATTGAACTTTCAGTATTCATTAAATCGATTCAAATTTAATTGAAATATCTGTCTCTATACTTTGAATCGACAACTGAAGGTCAGAAAAATAATTTAAATACATATACAATTATTCAAAACATAGATATGCCAATCATGCTGACAGAACATAAGATATTTAGCATCAGTTAAATACTAAAAGACATGGACCTGAACACATTGATCATCTTATATGAACATGCACTGAATTAGTAGCAGTGCATGTATGAAACCAGGAGTGTTACCTTAGGGATTGGAAAAGAATTGGAATCAGATTTACTGAATTAGTGGCAGTTCATGGGGATTCACTACAAGAAAGAGGACTTTTTTTGTGGGTCAAACTTATTGTGACGAAATAGTTTCGTTTCTATAAACTTATTTATAACGGTAAAATTAAAATTAAATTTATCGTAAAAATTATTTATAATAACAAAATATTTTTTTATTATTATAAATAAAAATTATCATTAATTTTTTTCTTTCTATTACGATAAAATTTAAATTTTATCGTAATAGTTATACTTATTACGGTGAAATTTTTTTCGCTGTAATAAAGTACATTTTTTTATTAAATCTTTTTTTCTTTCTATTACGATGAAATTTAAATTTCGTCGTAATAGTTATATTATTACGATGAAACTTTGTTTCATCGTAATAAGTACATTTTTTTATTAAATTTTTTTATTATAGTGAAATTTAAATTTCACCATCATAGTAATATTTATTACGACGAAAAAAAGTTTTATCGTAATAAGATACAATTTTTTTTTCTCGTTCTATTACGGTAAAATTTAAATTTTATTGTAATAATAGTACTTATTACGACGAAAACAATTTTACCGTAAGGTATGATTTTTTATTAAAATTTTTTTCTTGTTCTATTACGGTGAAATTTAAATTTCATCGTCATAGTAATACTTATTACGATAAAAAAATTTCATCATAATAAGGTATGATTTTTTTATTTAAACTTTTTTTCTAGTTCTATTACGGCAAAATTTAAATTTCACCGTCATAGTAATACTTATTACGATAAATTTTTTTTCACCGTAATAAGATAATACTTATTATGGGTCCTCTTTTCGCTGAAACCCTCTCTCTCCAGCGATTTCTTCTTCGTGAAACCCTAAACCCCCTTCTCAGACTTCGTTCGCCGACCCCCTTGTAGCTGGACGCCGGAACCAGAAGAGACTTCATCCGCCAACCCCCGCGAGCTCCTCTCTGCCACCACACTCGAACGCCGGAACCAGAGGAGAAGGTGAAGTGGATTTCCAACTAAATATATTCTTCTTTTTTTTAATCTTTTTTTTTAGAATCTTAGTAATGCTGGTGTCATTTCTTCAGATTTGGAGGTTGAAGTGGATTTTCATTCTGAGTGGCTAGAGGCTGAAGCCAGTGATTCGGGAGTCAGAACGATTTGGGTTAGAGTTTGACGCCATTGGAGAGGATTTGAAAAGGATTTGGAGGTTGTTTCTCAAAACCACTGGGAAATTAAAAGGTAAGCTTATCTCTTTCGCATTCCCTTGTTCCAAAGTCTTAAATGCAGCCAATAAGAGGTGGCGTCCATGGCTTCAAATTGTTGTCCTAGCTTCATTCAAATACATCTCAAAACCGAGAAATTAAAAGGATATGGTTATTTAAATAGGTTTAATGGCTTAGTTTTCCAGGTTATCAATGAAAGGTCCCCTTCATTGCTGGTTAGATAGACTTCTCGTTGCAGACTAGATATTTGTAAAATTATGTAGGGTCATAATTTTCCAACTGTAATATGTTTATAGGGTTACACAATTGCTTCCCAGCTTGGTCATTCCATTGTAGACCCAGTTCCCAGCATATTCACATTCAAAATTGATGATATACATTTGGAGAGTTTGTCTGGGGTAATTTGAATAGATAAATATCTCTATTACATTATCTGTGTACTCATTTGACTGTTTCTTACCTAGTTGTATATTTATTTTTGATCACTTTGGCCAAAAATTTTAATGAGACATTTTGCATAATGTTGATGAATTGGATATCATGGACCTTGGAAACCATATAGCATTTCTGCATCTCATCATGGTATGTCCTTGTGAATTTACTACAAAATGCATAGAATACATAGTTCTATTACTTGCTACCCATTCTTTGTTTTTTAGTATGAACTTTTGGAATGTAAAGTTTATTATGGAAGGCTAATCAAAGAAATGCCTTGACTTTTTCTGAAACAAATGCTTTCCAAATAGTTTCATAGAATGGTTACTTTACCCTAAGATCTTCTTTCAAGACTTTGGCATCACAATTGTAAATTAAAGGTTTAATTTCACAAATACTGAAAGGTTTAATAGGATTAAAGGTTATGCACACTATTAGTTGATGGGTGTGCATGTCCTAAATAGCATAACTTTTTGTCTAATCCTTCACCGTTCCATGGTCGTTGAGTACAAAATTTATATAGTTAGGCAACAGATTAATCAAACTGGCCCTCCTTTGGTGTGATTGATTTCGTTAAAAAAAAAAAAACACAGTCGATTAGGGTTTCATTTTCTTCTCACCTTTTTGTAAGTACCAACTTGCTTAAACATTCATTAAAGCAACATTTGAAATGAAAATGAATTCATCATGGTTGATTTCTTCCACATGCTTTATTATCATAATTTTCTTAGAGACCTTAGATGCGTAAGTATTCCGATGCAGCATTTCAAAAGGATCATTAAAATCATAATATATTATTCCAAAGTATACCGTTTCATATTGAATATATTGTATCATATCAGTTTCGATACTAACATATATTGAATCTCGATATACTGAATCAATTCACACACACACACACACACATATATATATATATACCAGTGTAGCATCGATCCAACGTTCGGTGTCGGAACACTGAACCTTAATCAAGTTGATGCCAAGTTGAATATATGAGTTGGATGTGAACAACTATTGACTGACTTGGCTCCGGAATTTCCGCTAGCTTTCTGGCAGTGAGGGAGTTGCTGGGAATTGGTCTTCCAACGTAGGAAAGTAGAAGCGATGGAAGATAGCTTTTGGTTGTAACCCAATACCTCCGCCGGGACTCTTAGTGGAAAGTGAACACAAGCCATTGGAGTGTCCTTTTCTTTGTGCTCTGTTTTTCTACTAGTTTCTACATCTTTAGGCATTCACGTTTGAGTTTTTGATTCCCTGAGAAAGTTCTGTCAGTCACTCATGAGGTCCTGCTAAAATTTCCCCTTAGATGTCAAAATATCCAAGTCCAGTTCATCACAATAAATTGATTGTGGCATTGATGTTCCTTTGAAGATCCTGGTGTAAGATTAAAGCTGAGAAGTTCGCTTTTTTTTGGGTTTCATATGAACCCAAAAGTGTTCCTCTCGTCTAAAGAAAGTTGTCAGTCCAAACATGTGATAGGCCAAAGTAAGTTGGATGTTCTCAAAATCATTTCATTCGTGATATATTATCTTTTTGTACTCATGGATGCCTACCAGAAACACCAGGATTACTAATGAACTAATTTTGCCGCATTCTTCATTCTTCCCTTATCATCAGCCTGGATTGGCACGTAGTAAACGGCCATTATTTAAGCCCATGGAGAAGTACTGGGTTTATCCGTAAATTTTTAAAACTCATATATATGTATGTATATATAAATATATACATACATACATATTGAGACACATCTAATAAAGTTCTACTTATATCAAGACTAACATGATGTCTCCAAAAAGTAATTCAAGATGACATAACTGGATTGAATTGGATCCAAACACTAAAAGAGGGCTGCTCTTTTTATTCTCAGCTCGTCTGGCCCATGCCCATCCCTACTACAAGGAGTTGGGAGTATAGAAGGCACTAGAGGGACAAGATTATTAATCCGAGTCTAATGTTTTCGTGATGAAGTACAGCCTTTTGGAAGAGTTATGGTCCCCTGAAGGACTTGGGCTTGGAGTCTTCATGACAATACGATCAGCTCTGAAACATCATTCAAATTTTCAAGGGAATTTCCCTTTGAGAATCCACGCAGAGCATCCTGGAACCCCCGGTTGTCGAGATCTAGAGCTCAAGTAAACCTAGAACCGCTACAAGCCTGACAAATGCAATCACGCAATTGGGAACAGAACCTGACTAAGTCATGGATTCAGCCTTTGTGTGCTTGCATGCAAACAGTTCAACAAAATTAGAATAAAACATTTTTTTTATACATGAGTTGTCAATTCTCATGCTTTTATTTTTTGTTTAGGATGTCAGAGAAAAAAATTCTATGTAAGCTCTAAATCTACCATTCAAATTAGTAGTTGTTTGAGTCTATCAAAGCAATCATTGTATGCAAATCACTCGAGTGTTAGGCTCAACAATGTTTATATGCCTTGTCGTATTTGAGATATGGTGTTTTGAGGTTTCGGCGATATCATACAAAATATTCTTAGATCTTATTCTTTGAACCTTACCTTCTTTGGCACAACTAAGGAAAGGATTTTACTCAGATTTGGTGTCATCCAACGATGCCGATTGATAAGAGTTGGATACATCTAAAGAATCGAAATTGTCCTGAATATACAGCCGGTATTAAGAAGTTCATAGAAAAGGCAAGGCTTCATGTTAATGAAGAAGGAAAGATACGTTGTTCTTATGTGCGGTGTTATAATGGCTCATGGTATAAGCCTGATTTAGTTAAATTATACTATTCATTAAAGGGTTTCTCGAAGATGTATCAGATGTGGTATTTTCATGGAGAATAGTTTGGAAGCAATGTCTCGATGAAAATGAAATGAAGATGATGACAAAAAAAGGGAACAAGATGAGATGGTCGAAGCATCGCAGGACATCGCTAGCCCAAGTGGTGCTCACACTGAGGTTGGCAATGATGATGACAATCCGATGATGTCTGACCATGGAAGGACCGATCACAGTAAGAAATTGGATGATCTTTTCAATGACGTGGAATCTGAGCTTTATCCTGAATGTGAAAAGTTTTCTGCTTTGACATTCTTAGTGAAGTTAATGCATATTAAGGTCCTCAATCGATGGACAAATAAGTCTTTCAATATGTTGCTTGAATTATTGAAAGAAGCATATCCGAATGGTACTAGGATACCATCTTTGCACTATGAGGCCAAAAAAAAGATGAATGAGTTAGATTTAGGCTACGAGAACATACATGTATGCAAGCATGATTGTGCTATCTTTTGAAAGAAGAATGTCTCTTTAGAAAAATGTCCAGTATGCAATGAGCCTAGGTACCAAGTGGTTGGAGACAAAGGTAAGAAGATACCTTATAAAGTTATGCGGTATTTTTACACACACCTCGTTTGAAATGTCTATATGCCTCAAGACATACAGCTGAAGATATGAGGTGACATTATGATAAGCGACCGATCATAGATGGGGTCTTACGACATCCAGCAGATGGAGAAGCATGGAAAGATTTTGATCAAAAGTATCCTAATTTTGCCAGTGAATCAAAAAATGTAAGGTTAGGTCTTGCTTCAGACGGATTTAATTCATTTGGGAACATGAGTAATGCATACAGTATGTGGCCCATCATTTTAGTACTTTATAACTTGCCTCTATGGAAATATATGAAAGAGACATTCTTCATGATGTCATTACTTATCCCCGGTCCTAAATCTCCAGGAAGGGATATGGATAATTTTTAAGGCTAATAGTGAATGAACTTAAACATTTATGAACTGAAGGTATTGATATATACGATGCATGTACGAAAGAGAGTTTTAGATGCACAAGCTGTTTTATGGATTGTGAATGATTTTTCAGCATACTCATTATTATCTGGTTGGAGCACAAAGGGTTATAAGGTATGTGTAATGAGCAAACCTTATCCAAAAAGCTAAAAGACAAGATTTGCTATATGGGACATCACCGTTACTTGTCTATTGATCACAAGTGGCGAAATAGTAGACTCCATGATGGCAGTAGGGAGCATGGAGTCAAACCAAAAATGTTGACCGGTGAAGAAATATTAATGCAATTAAAACACATAGCTACTGAAAAGCCCAAAAGCATCCAAATAATAAACATCGAAAGCGAAAGCGTGCACCAAATGAGTTGAATTGGTATAAGAAGAGCATTTTCTTTGAGTTGGAGTATTGGTCATCATTAAAATTGAGACATAACTTAGATGTAATGCATATTGAGAAGAATATTTGTGACAATGTTGTGGGAACTTTATTAAGCATCGAAGGTAAGATAAAAGATACATACAAAGCAAGAGAGGACCTTGCTTCAATGGGGATCCGAAGGGAGTTATGGTTACAAACTCAAGGTAATAGAGTTTATAAGCCTCCTGCATCTTACACATTGACATTAGATGAAAGAAGAAAATTCTGTAAGTAGCTAAAATCTGTGAAGGTGTCCAATGTATATTCTTTCAATACTTTAAGGTGCATAAATGAAGATAATGAAAATATATTCGGCTTGAAGACACATGTTTGTCATGTACTACTTCAAAGATTGTTACCTATTGGCATTCAACCATTCTTGCAGAAACATGAGAGTAGTACTTTAATTGAGCTTTCTAATTTCTTCCAACAACTTTGTTCAAAGACATTGTATTAGGGATTTGGAGTTGTTACAAGAGCAGATTGTGGTGATCTTATGTAAGCTTGAACAAATGTTTCCATCAGCATTTTTTGACATTATGGTGCACTTATCAATACATTTGCCTTACGAGGCCTTATTTGCCGGACCTATTCAAAGTAGATGGATGTATCCTTTCAAAAGGGTACTTGGTACGTATAAACAATATGTATGTAATAAGGCTCATCCGGAAGGTTCAATTGTAGAAGCTTATGTTGTCAACGAGTCTCTTACATTTTGTTCTATGTATCTTCGAGGTATAAAACAAGATTCAATCGTCCGGAATAAAATTTTGATTCGGATAGCCATTTGGACAAGCAATTAAATATATTTACAACTCGTTGGCGGCCTCTTGGAAAAGGAAGAATGATGCATTTAGATGATAAAACTTTAAAACAAGTATATTGGCACATCATCAATAATTGTCCAGAGGTACAACCATTTCTTAAGTAAGTATACTTATAAAATTATTTATTCATATCTCTAAATTATCTATAGTACTCATTAGCATAATGTTCTCTATAGCCAACACATTGATCAGCTAAATCCAACTGGACTGGAACAACTGGACCAATTATAGAAGGAAAGATTTTTTGAGTGGTTTAAAAATGAAGTAAACACGTACATTCATTAATATTGTAAATTATTATATCATGGGTCTTTATTTCAAATGACGTTGATATTTGGTTTATCCAGATGTTTTGGTTTATCCAGATGTTAAATAAGCATTTTGCTGGGGCATCTGAAGCTACTGATGACCTTTATTCATTGGCTATCGGTTCCGACAGTCGTGTGTGCTCGTATACTGGCTGTGTGGTGAATGGCATTAAATTTATCACCGTTAATCGAGATGTCAGCCATAAAACACAGAATAGTGGCGTTTGTGTTCCCTCTACTCATCTAGGAGAAGAAATTAACTTTTATGGTATATTATTAGAGGTTCTTAAATTTTATTTTGTTAAAAGGTTGTAAGGCGATAATGTTCAAGTACAAATGATTTGAAACTGAACCAAAGCATAGGAGAATGCACAACATTATAACATTACAAGTATAAATATTAGTTCACAATGGTACAAACATGAGCCATTCATTTTAGCATCACAAGCTGAAAAGGTTTTCTACTTGGATGATTTGAAGAACAATTCTAATTGAAAAGTGGTATACAAGGTTAGTCATCATCATTTGTGGGATATTCCAAAAAAAAAGATGATGTTCAGGAAGAAGTATATCAAAAGATGATTCAGCAGTCCTTTGATTTACATGTCAGCAACCTGACATGGACTTAATAACATCTCGGCGTACGAACACTGATGCTGAAATAGTTACAATTTAAGAAAACATTAGAAGTCAAAGTGATATCGGTCAAGATGAGTTTATATGCGAAGATGTTAAAGAGGATGACACACTAGCTGATTATGACAGTGAGGGATCTATATATAGTTCTGATATGGAGGATGATGAAGACAATGAGCATATTAGTGATGACAGTAATTAATTTGATAGCATTCATATTTTTTTTTATTTATTGCAACTATATGTTCTTATACTTTCTTATTTATTAATTCTAGTTTGTATGTTTGTTTGCATATGTCTTTGAGGGATACTGCTGCTGCATCGAGGCCAGATGATTCTCCTTACATTTCAGTTTTGATAGAGGGGTCATCTGTCGGCACATCATGTAATAACTCTACTTTAAACTTATCTTATTTGGCTATATTTTTTTATGTTATTTTACACTAATTTAGTTCAATATGTTTTGCAGCTATATTATCAAAAAAGAAAGGCCGAGGTTCTGCTCGTGGATACAAGTCCACACATCTGATTGATATGCGTGGTGGACAGAAGTTTCCTATTCTTCTGCCACCTGAGGTTGAACGACCATTAGAAGAGTTTCGCTTCGATTTTCTGATCGAGATAAGAGTGGTTGTACGTGACATGACATCACTTACGATCAGGAAGTGGAGTGAGATCACTGATGCATAGAAAGCAACTATGATCGATCGACTTCATATCAGTATAATTATATTAGATTACTTTAGATTACTTTTAGATTACTTTTAACGTACTTATATACCTTATAACTTTTATAATTTTTAAATATATTTACAGGAGAAGTTCGATCTTAATATGCCTTTAGATCATATTAAAAAGGGTATTGAGTTTTAAATGAATAAAGTATATCGAGAATTTAGATATCGGCTTCATTGACACTTTAGTAGTCATGGTGGAGACACAAGTGTGATCTTAGCAAAGCAAAATAAGCCATCTCGTGTCTCGCAGAGTGACTGAAACTTTCTATGTGATTATTTTATTCAGATGAGTATAAAGTAAATACATTCATATAATTATTTTAATAGTTTATATTTTTTACAAACTCATGTAACCCTTTCCATTCTTTGATGTAGAAAAAATTAGAAATAAATAAATTTAATCGGGAATTACAGCCATATGCTTCTCTCATTGGATCGAAGTCTATACCGGCTCACTCTTATGATATGGTAAGGAATACTTGCTTGGCTTTTTGATGGTTTGCCTTTGTTCGAAGATAAATAGCTACATTTATGTCTTGTAGATTCCTCGCTTGTTGAAGATCATCTTAGTATATTTAACACTCATTGCTTATTGTGTTTTATATATTTATGTTCCCAAGAAACTTATTGGTTGCATCATCTTTAAATTGTTATGTGATCAACATACTTTTATTTCGGTATTTATTATAGTGTCATTTTAAATATATCTTTTTTGGTAACTGCATGATGTCACAAGAAACTTCTATTCTATGATTTGCCCAATGGTGCATTGTGTCTAATTTGTCTTGTGAAGACCTATGTGTGGTCAGCAATGTAATTACGGCATTTGCAGTAATTTAATATAGGATTAATCAATACGTGATAGGGAATGAAGTATAGGAACCCATGGAGTAGACACCATAGCATTCTCTCCCTCCATGCCATGCAACCCATAGAAACCAGCCTCCTAACAGGCAAGGTTCTACTCTGCCGTTCATCCTTGTGGATGTTCAACCTTCAGTGTATTATGAAAAGGGCAGCAGTCATGTGCTGTGTTTGGGGGTAAACCATCCTCAGTAAATTTTCTCTGAGAGGAAATGAACCCATAAGAGCCTCCATGTGGATTGTCTTTCATAACTATCTTCTCTTGAATTTAATCATATTGCTTCTGAGACACGCCATACTTCCAATCTAGGATTTCTGTATATGAAATTGCAAATTTTATTTTCCAATATGTGTACCTGCATACTTTTACCAGAGAAATATAAATAGCTGCATACACATATATTTAAATCAAGCTAGCTAGTTGATTCAATTGTTTCGACATTCTTATATGCTTTGCATATTTATGTTTATATAGAAGAGTGCATTAGGTGTTCTACTGCTACCAGATTGCAGATTTTTTTTTTTTTACTCACAATATAGAACAGTCCATTATATTTACCATACATTTTCATTGTCTGATGATATCCCATTCAAATAAACGTCTATGATGATTTACCAATTTAAATCAAGCTAGCTAGCTGATTCAATTGTTTCGACATTCTTATATGCTTTGCATATTTATGTTTATATAGAAGAGTGCATTAAGTGTTCTACTGCTACCAGATTGCAGATTTTTTTGTTTACTCACAATATAGAACAATCCATTATATTTATCATACATTTCCATTGTCTGATGATATCCCATTCAAAATAAACGTCTATGATGATTTACCAATTTAAATCAAGCTAGCTAGCTGATTCAATTGTTTCGACATTCTTATATGCTTTGCATATTTATGTTGTTTATATAGAAGAGTGCATTAGGTGTTCTACTGCTACCAGATTGCAGATTTTTTTTTTTTTTACTCACAATATAGAACAGTCCATTATATTTACCATACATTTTCATTGTCTGATGATATCCCATTCAAAATAAACGTCTATGATGATTTACCAATTTTATGGGATTCGAAACTTGTGTCTTTACTCTATCCATCAGCTAATTATCGATTTTAGTCCAGATGCCTGACAAACCATTTTGGCCTCGAACATCTGGAGGAATATGAGAGAAATTAAGGATGTCTTTTCTGAAGTCACGCTTATTTCTCACCACAAATTTCAGAATATACCATTACATACCATTATACCATTATATACAAATTTGGGACTCTTTTAAGGATAGAAAGCAACCATTGTATACCATTTAATTTTAGATATATATTTATAGAATAAAATAATAATTGCTACAATGGCTTTTATTAGCTAATCTAACTGCTATAAGGGAGACTACTAAGATTTTTTGATAAAGTCACTGATGATTGATTTTATTTTCATAGATTCAATATATTCAGGAATTATTTTATGATTTCAAATGGAAGAAGTAGTGATGCATAAGACAATTTTGACAAGCATATGAGAACAACTATTATGGATTTAGCATAATATATCTTGGTGTCCCAAGATGAAGGCTTTTGCACCAGATGCACCAAGATGGATGAGATCCGTTCCTAATGAGAACTGCAAAAAATATTTGCATTATCCTCTAAATAAGCATTTGAGATACCAATTTCTTCTAATACTCTCTTTGAATGCTTGTTATTGCTTAAATAATAGAATATTATTTTATAAATAGATATGACTAAAATTTAGAATAAACATTTCAATCATGTATTATTATTTGGGTTTAAGAAACGGTTGTGAAGTCGAAAATTGCAATGCTAGTAAAATCCACAAATGAAGAGAAACATTGACCGGAACTATCATTAAATTGCTGACAGAGACAGGGACCAGATAGGTTTCTCAACTTGATCTATGACGTCCTGCCTAATTTTTTATGATAACTATTCCAAATAAAATGTATTATTATTATTATTATGACATAAAATCTATAGATGCTTAAAAATATTCTTTTACACTCTTCATCTTCTGTATTGCATTAGAGCTGGTTTTGTTTAATAAGCCTCTAAAGGAAAGAGAAAGAGAATACCATGGTATTGATCTGACAGCGAACAGGTTTTATTTAAAATTTCGTCCCTGGTTGTCTTTTTGCATTTACACCATGCTTTGTGGATAACTATTTAAAATTTAGACTCAAATTGCCATCAAAATAAGGGTTAGGTTGTAGAAATTTCCTATTAAGATTCCTTGATACCCAGCGCTAGAACTCTTGTTGGGTCCTCTTCTATTCAAATTTGTCTTGAAATGTCATATGCCTATTTCATATTAATTTTGGATTCGTTGTTGGGTAACGATGTGGGAGAGATTGATCATTGGCCCTTGCTCTCCTAATTGTCCTTCATGAAATATTATGTTGGAACTCATAACAAGTTCACAGTGGAAATAGGAGTTGGCCGACCTATATTCTCTTCAGGATAGGAGAAAACCCACCCAGAATTAGAGCAGGGATGGAGCTCCAATTCATGATAAAACTTTACCTATATCATACCATAGGAAGTTTAGTGGTACGTGGAGTCTTTGAATGGTAATGATTAATATACTCTTAATGCACAGCAACTGAAACAGCTAAGAAGTTCAAAGAAGAGCCTTCAGATTGACAACATAATTTCATTACAGATCTTCGACATAACCATCATATCCAAGGTTTAAGAACTGGTTTCTGGTTTCAGCCAGTGGTTTAGCCAATGGACTAAATGGATTGGTTTTGGACAATTCTAAAACTGATAATAAAATATGTAATGCATTTTGCTAAAGATCTAAAATCAGCGAAGATAAAAGAACCAAACAGAAAGATGCTAAAATATCAAAACCAGTCCGAACTTTTTGAGTCTTACTACAACAATCACAAATCACAATATATTTGGGCATTGACATGAAGGTAAACCACATGGAAAGAAGATTATATTATGATTTTTTTTTGATAAAATTTATTGTCTTAAACTATTATTGTTTCTTTTCAGAGAGATTATGTTACGGAAGAGGAGCCATCCAGACTTCATCTATGGAATACTCTTCATTTTGATAAAAAGAAGAATCAATGGATAAATGAAAGAGCTGAAGATACCCATGTAAGTTTTATCAATTAAAAATATATATTTTTGAATGTAATATTTTATACTAAACATATTGAATTTATTTTCTTTTCATTGCAGGTACAGTTAGTAGAACGACTTTCTTCATAGTACAGTGAACCAATCAATGAGGATGCCGCTTTTGAGGAGGTTTTAGGTTCTAAATCTGGTTACAAAAGGAGAAAGATCCACTACCGAAGGTACATCGAGAACTAAAGGTAGCTCTTCATCTTCGGAAGGAACTCTATATGAGTGCCGAGGGGAACTACATGAGTGTCGAGAGCAATTGAGTCAACAGAAGGATATATCACATAGCAACAGAAGATCATTGAGGATCTAAAGGCGACGACTGATCAGCTCACTACTTACATGCAACAGCTAGTGCCAGAATTTCCTCTTGTAGATCCCAATAGACCTCATTTTCTCCATAGTACATAGTACATGTATTTTTTTTAATTATATTTTCAAAAATAATGATTTTATTGAAATGAATAAAAAATTTTATTAAATTTTTTATGAAAATTTTGAAGCAAAAAATTATTTTAATATTATATTAAATTATATAATAAATGTAAAATAAAAAAATTAAAATAAATATTTATTATGGTGACTTAATTTCGCCATAATAGCTATCTATTACGGTGAAATTAAGTCACCGTAATAACATGTAACATATTATGATGACTTAATTTTGCTGATATTATGGTGCAATTAAGTCTAATAGATTACATATTATTACGGTGACTTAATTTCGTCGAAATAATTATTTATTACGTAATTAAACCGTAGGTTATTACAAAAATAATTTATTACGATGCAATTAAGTCACCGTAGATTATTACGGTAACTTAATTTTGCCGAAATAATCGGTGAAAATAAGTTTTTATTAAAAATATATTTTTAAAAAAAAATTATAATGATAATTTATTTCATCATAATATATCATTTATTACGATGAAATTAGTTACATCATAATAAATTATATGGCAATAACTTATTATGACAATTGTGAAACGATGAATTTTTTATCGTAATAATGATGATTTTTATATTTATTGTGATGAATTAATTCGTTAAGTTATTTTTGTTATAGTGATTGGAAAGAAATTGGAAACAGGAGCGTTGCTGCTAATATGTATGTTAAAATCTGCACTTTAGTTAGCAAATACTATAGATTTAAAAAATCCAACACAGATAGGAGATTCTCCTATCAGTTAAAGTAGGTACCTAATAGAAAGAGAGAAAAGGGAATGGAAATAATTGGTTCACTTTCTTTTTTTTAATGAGGATAAATTTATTAACCTTCAAATTGAAGGTAAAATGGGAAAGAAAAAAAGTTTAAATCATATTTTATGAAAGATTAAAATATTTTTTTATTTTATTTTTTTAGTTCATTCCTTATTCTGAAGGATATAATTGTTACATAACTTTTTTTCTTCTTTTCTTTTCTTTTCTTTCTATCCAAGCAAGATGATTGATATTATCCTTTCTTTCTCTTCCATTCTTTTCAGAAAAAAATAATTCTTTCTTCTTTTTTCTTTTTCTTTCCTTTTTACTTTTTATTTTTCATCAAATATTCAAACATAGCCTTTTAAGTGTGTTTCCACTAAACCGCCTCGGGGATTGCTGGCTTCATTTAGCCTTTTTTTTTTTTAAATCCAAAAACAGGGGTTTGCACTTTGGAGGGCAAGTACTCAAATTCAAAAGGAGAGCGAGCCCAATCCAATTTCTCAAGTAGAGAAGCGCTCTCGGGCTCTTCCCAGAAGGTGGAGCTGCGGCTGACCTGCGAACGAGAGATCCGGATCCATTGAGAGAGAGAGAGCCAACCTCGTGGCAAGCTCGTTACGCTGGTCCTGCTCTCAATTCGGTCCATGGCCGACGAAACCCTAATTTTACGATGCTCTGAACCTACTCCCTAGTTTCGATCATATCTATTAGCTCTGCATTAGTAGATGTTTCCAATGTTGCCTCTGGATTATAATTGATGTGAGACAAATCATCATGAAAGGATGACTTGGTGGTGGCGGTGGTAGGGTCTGGGAATTGGAGTAGTTTTTTAAATCGGTGCCTTTTGGCACCGATTTTAAAACAAGGGGATGGGAAAAAATATTTTGCCAAAATGGTGTTTAAAATGAAAAATGTCATTTCAAATGGCGTTTTTCACTTTACATCACAACCCCCGGCTCGGCCCCGTTAGCGCGGGGCTGCTGATGGAAGGGGTAGAAATCGCCACTTGGAGTGATTTCAATTTAATAAAATCGTCACTCCAAGTGGCGATTTCATTTGAGTTAAAATCGCCACTTCAAGTGACTTTCTATTTCGAAATCGCCACTTTTTCTCAACGCGGACTTAAATCCCTACGGGGACTTGCTACGGATCTTCGTTTGCCTCCCTCCCTTCGCATAATCTTCTTATATCTATTATCTTGTTAATCGGAATTATCTTGTTATATCTATTATCTATAACAAGATAATAGATATAACAAGATAATTCCGATTAACAAGATAATAGATAATAGAGGGTTAGGGTTTAAGAAGGGATCGCGCTCGGGTCATCCGATAACTTAGAAATCGCCACTTGGAGTGATAATTTTGGGGTAGAAATCACCACTTAGAGTGACGATTTTGGGGTCGAAATCACCATTTGAAGTGGCGATTTCACTTGGACTTGAAATCGTCACTCCAAGTGGCAATTTCTACTCGTCTCATCAGCAGCCCTGCTGACGGGAGTGGGAAGTGGAAAATGCCATTTGAAATTATTTTTTACTTTAACACCATTTCGCCAATATTTTGTTCACATCCTCTTGTTTTAAAATCGATGCCAAAAGGCATCGATTTAAAAAACTACTCCTGAGAAATTGCTTAGTTTGACGAGTTCTTTGTTACTCATACCATAATGCTTTAGTTGTGCATTAGTGGGGCGCTGCTATTTCTTTTTCTGTTAGGATGCTTTGTAAAGGCTATTTTAAGTCGAGTTCAATTTGTTGAATAAGTGAAGTCATTTTCAAATTGTTTAGCGTTCTTGATCTGCAGTTCCTTGTGTATGATCAAAATTCCTTACAATTTGGAAATCACTCGAAAACTGCTGCTTTCTTCTTCTTTTTGTTTCCTATGATTTATTTTCAATAGGTTTTTGCCCAATTTGCTATCTAAGCATGGTTTGTTGTAACGAGTCATGCCGCTTTGTATAGGGCATGTTGTATTATATTGGTAAAAAACCGTTACAATATAGGGGCTTCATATGACGTTATACCGGACACATTGTACAACTGTTGGCAGTGCTCAGAGTCTTGGTGTGAGGGTATACCATGTCAACCTGTACCATACTGGCAAGTCACTAGTACAATTCTCGGAAGCATTTATATACAGCTTCTTTTCCCAATACCGGTATAGCAAACCTTAGTTCTAAGATGTCTAATTTATATATCACTTACATTTCAAAGGCCAGAATCGTTATAGTTACTAAACATGAACAAAGTTGAAAATGATAGCTAACTGGTAAACAAATAAATCTAGACACAAATTTTCACTCAAAGAAAATATAGTATTGGGAGGACATGACCTAAAGTTTATGAAAAATTAAACTAAACACAAGTGGCAAAATTGTAGAGACAGGGAAGAAAGCCAGACCACTTAGTGTGAAGCAAAAGAATTTCAACCACCTATTGAAATTTCACAATCACATAGAATTAGTTGTAATACACTTGCTTTTTCTAATTTGGATACCAACAAATTAACATACTAAATCTAGTGAAACTTTGAAGGAATCTGATCATCTCATACATATTCCATCCCAGTGGTCCTAGCTAGATTAATACCGCACGACCGAGCATTTTATTATACATGAAGGATGGAGAATCAATAAGAAGCTATTCTTCCTTCTCCCGGCCAGCTATTTAAGTTATCAGAACAAGTTTATTCATAGCTCCTGAATTTCGGCAAATGAATCAAGCTAATTTGAGAACAATCCTATTAATCTATTTCCATTTAAATCTTTTAGCACCTGATGACAAGGAATCAGCAAAAGGTGCGGTACACATGCAAAATATATATTAGTCAAATCAATTTCAGTTAGCTTTTCACTAGGTCCTTGACTGATGTAGCCGGCACCAATTAACTGGACTTTCTGTGTAACTGTTGCAGTATACTACTTGCCCACCAAAGAGGGCATGGTTCTTCAATTTCCCTAATTGTGATCGAAGTAATAAACAACTATCCTGTGTTCATCATTTTTTATTTGAATATGATGAACATTTACTCATGGAAATTAAGGACCTACATAGCATAGCATAAATCCGGAAGTTTCTCAAAAAAGAAAATGTAGCATTACTGATTGTCTTAGACTACGCATTTTTTTTCATTACGTAATCTGTTGCCGTCTCTAATGGGTCCTTCCATAAACATATTATTCTTGTTCTTGGAAGTTGAAAGTTGTAAAGACTATTTTCTTTAATTCAAAAGGAACGCAGCATGCATTTGTTGACAGAAACCATTTGTCATTTGGTATAACTGTATTTTCACATGATTATTCTTATGTTGATGGCTATAGTCACATACATTAATCTGACTTGAATTTTGAAGAAAGATGAGATGTAATCTTGTTATCTTCCGAAATGATCCTTAATTTCTGATGAAAGTTTGAACTATCTTGGATCTCGAACTGAGCTGTGAGCTTAATTTGGTACATGACTCTTCCATGCAAAATTACAAGCGAACAAGTCTTTGCCACAATTTCCAGACAGATTTGCATTTTTTTAAGTAACAAAATTTGATTATATTAATTCTCTTATGTGGTCTCTTAAAGCCAATTTAAACTCTTGTGATGCAATATCAGATGAACTGGCAGTTGCCCAACTTGTAATAGTGTAGAATCTTGCTTTTTTTCTTTTTTTTTTTTTTTTTTGCTCTTCATATTTGATTATGTTATGATTGCCGCTGCAGCGTGCAACTGTGGAACTACAACTTATTGGGTGGATGTGCTGTAGAAATTTTTAAATACTAAGTCTTTATAGATGATGGAATGTTGATATGCTAGATTCTAGACTACTTCTATTGGTTTTGTTGAGAAATTATTGAAACATAATTGCCCCAACTTTATTGATTTTGATGATTTCCAAAAGCCATGAGTATCTTAAAGAAAATAATATGTTTATTTATCAAAAACCTTGAGCTTATTCAAATTGAAAAATGAACTTTCAATGGTTATATCAAATGAATTTTGAACCGTTAGAAAAGAAGTTTCAAGTTGTATGCTCAAAGGATTTCAAAAAGGAATTTTTATACATTATATTTTCAATCGATGAATTCTTGGAACATGTCTTGAATCCATGTTAAACGTCATATTTAATGTATTCAAGTCAAATTTATATTTTAAATTTAATTGGGACAAGTTTTAAAGTCAATCAGAACATTTTTCTGATTTTTGTATCGGTCCCGAGCCGACTCATGAGTTTCCGAGTCGACTCCCCAGTTTGCCTGAGTTTCTCGAGTCGACCCTTGGTTTTCAAGAGTCGACCCCTGAATTCTTGCGAGCCGACTCCTGTCTGTGCGAGTCGACTCCGCTCAAACACAGAACCCATGTTTTTTGAGCACTTCTCGAGTCGACTCCCCGTTTTTCTCGAGTCGACTCCCGACTTTCAGGAGCCGACACTTTGTTTTCGCGAGTCGACCCCTCATGCTTAAAATGTTTCTATTTTTGGTAATCGACCTCGAGCCGACTCCCTCAGAGCTCGAGTCGACTCCGCGAAATCTGGGCGCGATTTTTAATGACACATCAGCCCCAACGGTAAGATTTTTGAATAACGGCTATTTTTCCCTGTCTCTAACGGATATATTTTTGCAGATTCTATAAATAGAGGAGTTCTTTTCAAATCAAAAAACCCAGAGAAAATCAAAAAGAGAGAAAAGAATATCATTTGAAAAGAGGGAAAAACAGAGCTTATTGGAAAAATTTTAGCTCAAAGAGAGTGATTCAAAAGGAGTGAAATCCAAGTGAAAGATTCGTCTACTCCTTCTCATCATTCCACAAAAGCCAGAAGAAAATCCAAGTGCGTTTCAAAGGTCAAATCTGCGGATTTTCAAAAGAGGGAAAAGCTTCATCTCAACTCCAAAAGTCTTCAACGGTCAAGAATCTAGCTGAGGCGTGATTCAACACTTCTAGAGGAGTTGAAGAGAAGAAGGGAGAAAGCCCAAGCATCTACCATCGGCAAAATTATCAGGCTTTTCTAACCTTATATCATTTTGTACTTAATTTGTATATCTGCTCAAAGGGAGCACTTTATTGTTCAAACACAATCTTTATTATTTGTTTGCTGATTCAATCTGTGGATTGAATTAGTGGAGGTTGGTATACCTCGTTACAAGCCGGAGTGCTTGTGTTGGGTTAGTTGTGAGCCCTAGAAAAACAACGTGTAGGGTTTTGTGCTGGTAAGCCCGAGTTAAAACCAGCTGGGTTCGTTGTGCACCCGGTAAAACAACAAGTTTGAGTTGTGAGCTTGGAAAACAACTCGGCTGTAATCTAGAGAGATTATAGTGTGGACCCAAGTGAATCTTGGGAGTGGACGTAGGTGCTGGTTGCGCCGAACCACTATAAAATCTTGTGTTTGCCGTGCCTAATTTCTCTATCTCTATCTCTCTTTATTAACTGCTTGTTCATTGCTTATTAGTTAATCTCACTTGCACATCTTGCTAACTAATCAATTAATTTAAAAAGTCTTAAATTTTTAAGAACCCAATTCACCCCCCCCTCTTGGGTTGCCATCTGGGCCAACAATTGGTATCAGAGCTAGTGCTCATTTAGGATTTGATCTCACGATCAAGGGCTAAAGATCCATATGGCAACACAAATTGGGTCAAGTTTTGCTGAAGGTCATTCTACGAATAGACCTCCACTTTTTAATGGCTCAAACTATTCTTATTGGAAAGCTAGAATGAGGATATTCATTCAAGCTTCTGATTATGAGCTTTGGGGTGTTATATTAATGGACCTAGTACACCCACACACCTTATTGATGGCACTATTGTTCCTAAACCCGAAAGGGATTGGAATGATAATGATAGGAGAATGGCTCAACTTAATGCTAAAGCCATTAATATTTTATATTGTTCCTTAGATTCAAATGAATTCAACCGAATCTCAACTTGTAATTCCGCTAAAGAAATTTGGGATAGGTTGGAAATACTCATGAAGGAACAAACCAAGTAAAAGAATCAAAGATAAATATTTTGGTTCATAAATATGAATTGTTTACAATGGAACAAACTGAAACCATCACATGCATGTTCACTAGATTTACTGATATTGTGAATGGTTTGAAAAGTCTTGGTAAGTTTATACTAATGCTGATCTTGTTCGCAAAATTCTTAGGTCATTACCAAGATCGTGGGAAGCAAAAGTCACAGCAATCCAAGAAGCAAAGACCTCAATGCACTACCCTTAGAGGAGCTTCTAGGATCTCTTCATGACCCACGAATTGACAATGAAGCAGCATGTTGAGGAGGAAACAAAAAGAAGAAAAACCATTGCCCTCAAGCTGCAGAAATGGAAGAGAGCAGCAGTGAAAGAATGATGAAGATGATGATGAAACTGCTCTCTTGGCCAAGAAATTCAGAAGATTTTATGAGGAAAAAGAAACCCTTCCAAAAAAGAAATTTGGAGCAAGATTTGAAGGAGAAAAGGAAAGAAAAGGAAAGGACAAGAGAAAAAAAGAAAGACCCCTTGATATGTTATGAGTGTAAGAAACCGGGGCATTATCGATATGATTGTCCACAATTGAAAAAGACCTTCAAGAAAAAGAAGAAAGCATATATGGCAACATGGTCTGAATGAATCTTCCTTCGAAGAAGAAGAACAAAAGGAAGTTGCCAATATTTGTTTCATGGCCAACGACGACGACAATGACGAGGTAAGTTCCGAAACCTCCGAAATGATGATTTACATTTGATGAAATGTTTGAAGCTTTAATGAACTTATGATTGATTTTAAATTTTGAAAAAGAAATTTAAATCTTTGAAAAATGATAATGTTAGTTTAGCTAAAAGTAAAAATGAATTAGCTTTAGAAGTTAAAACTTAACTAATGAAAAAGAAGAACTTAGGAAAGAAAGAGATAATCTTAATCAAGAAAAAGATTTATTAAAATCTGAAACTAAAAACTCAACTAAAGATTTAAAAGATCAATAGAAACTTTAGCTTTAGATAAAGAACAGCAAGCTAAAGAAATTGACTCTCTTAAGAAAGATGTTAAAAAATAAAGACATTGTTGAGAAATTCACTTTAAGTTCAACTAAACTTAACATGATCCTAGATAGTCAAAAAGCTGTTTTTGACAAAGCTGGGTTTAGGATATAACACATTAAGAAAACAGAAATCACTAAAGAATATTTTTGTAAAAGCCAACCAAAGTAATATAACTTGTTTTAAATGTAATGAAAAAGGTCACAAATCCTTTGAATGCAAAACATTAAAAACAACAACAAGTTAAATATTAAAGCTAAGAAAATATGGGTTCCGAAAGGAAAATTTTTATTGCTACTAACCATGAAGGACCCAAGAAAGCTTGGGTACCTAACATAAAGTTTGATGATATTGCAGGAATGTCTTGTAGCCAAAAGATCAAAGAAGAAGTGGTATCTTGATAGCGGCTGCTCAAGACATATGACGGGTGACAAAGAGGAATTCATCACCCTAGAAGAAAAGTTGGTGGAGTTGTGACATTTGGCGATAACGGTAAAGGTCAAATTTGGGCCTTGGTAAAGTTCGCATAACTCCATCTATAGTTATTGATAATGTACTTTATGTTAATGGTTTGAAGCATAATCTAATTAGCATAAGTCAATTATGTGATAAAAACTTTAATGTTTCATTTAAATCTTCTTTATGCACTGTAACTAATTCTATTGATGATAGCATTGTTTTACTGGTTATAGATTTGGCAATATATACTTAGTTGACACAGAAAACTTCTAAGAGTAGTCATTGCCTAATTGCTGATAATGCTAACATTAATGATATTAGTTGGTTGTGGCATCGTAGATTAGGTCATGCAAGCACACACCTTATTTCAAAACTAATTAAAATGGATTTAGTTAAAGGTTTACCTAAATTAGATTTTGAAAATAATAAAATATGTGATGCATGTCAATTTGGAAAACAAACTAGAAGTTCATTTAAATCTAAAAACATTGTTTCAACTTCTAGGGGACTAGAGCTACTTCACATGGACCTATTTGGACCAACTAGAACCACAAGTCTAGGAGGAAAGAAATATGGTCTAGTGATTGTAGATGATTATTCTAGATATACTTGGGTAATGTTTTTAGCTCACAAAGATGAGACTTTCTCGATGTTCCTGAAATTTTTCAAGAAAGTCACAAATGAGAAAAACACTACTATAGTATCTCTAAGAAGTGATCATGGAACAGAATTTGAAAATCACTTATTTGAAAATTTCTGCACTGAAAATGGAATTAATCATAATTTTTCAGCCCCTAGGACTCCACAACAAAACGGTGTAGTTGAAAGAAAAATAGAACTCTAGAAGACATGGCCCGTACCATGCTATGTGAAAGCAACTTACCAAAGTATTTTTGGGCGGAAGCAATTAACACAGCATGTTACATCTTAAACAGAGCTTTAATAAGACCAATATTAAAGAAAACACCTTATGAATTATGGAATGAAAGAAAACCAAATATAAAATACTTTCATGCATTTGGATGTAAATGTTTCATTCATAATAATGGTAAAAACAACTTAGGAAAATTTGATGCTAAATCTGATGAAGGAATTTTTCTAGGTTATTCAACAACTAGTAAGGCATATAGAATCTTTAA